>JASAND010005666.1:0-27028 GCA_030248195.1 Trissonchulus latispiculum
TAGCACTAGAAGGCTGCTAATTGGGAGAAAATTTTAAACAAGCAGGCAGCTAGCAGGGAGAAAGACTTTTGACAGGTTGGAGTCCTCAGTATGCTAAAGATATGATAGGACTAGAAGGCTGCTAATAGGGAGAAAATTTTTAAACAAGCAGGGAGAGAAAAAGTAGTGACAGGTTTGAGTCCTCAGTATGCTAAAGATATGATAACACTAGCAGGCTGCTAAAATTTTAAACAAGCAGGCAGCTAGCAGGGAGAAAGACTTTTGACAGCTTTGAGTCCTCAGTGTGTTGAAGATATGATCACGCTAGAAGGCAGCTAGCAGGGAGAAAAAGTAGTGACAGGTTTGAGTCCTCAGTATGCTAAAGATATGATAGGACTAACAGGCAGCTAACATCAGTATATTCTGAAGTACTTAACAATCTTGTCTTCTTTAAGTGTTTGTTACATGTCTTCCGTTTCAAGGTTAATACAAAGGTCCAGATGAAGAAATTCAATAGGAGACAGGAAATGGAAAATTTTAGAAATTTTGGCCGGAATAGAAGAAAGTGGGGAAATTTGAGAAGAATATTTTTGGTCTATACGATGCTGTGGTAAGAATCTATCGGCAAACAGTCAGGTAAATAAAAGTTTTAAAAAAGTTTGAAAATGTTACTTAATTTACGTACTTAATTAGACATAATTAATAAACACTAATTAGACAGGTAAACAAACTATAGTCTAGCAAACTTAAAGTTGAATACGTAGACAAATACGCAAGTAAAGTAATATAGTCCAATAACACTGTGTTAAAAATTTAGTACAATGTTACAAAGCTTATGTAAGCT
The DNA here is from genome assembly GCA_030248195.1 of Trissonchulus latispiculum. Lineage (NCBI taxonomy): Eukaryota > Metazoa > Nematoda > Enoplea > Enoplida > Ironidae > Trissonchulus > Trissonchulus latispiculum. The sequence continues at coordinate 824 of JASAND010005666.1, forward strand.
AAGAAAATTGGCCAACAATGACCTTGAAAGACATCTGCCTCCATGATTAATGACCTTACCTGTATGATTAATTACCCTATATCTCCTCCAAAGATACACCTGTACAAACTGCGGTCATTTCATCTCTCCTATACTACTGGTGGGTTTTTTCCCGCATATTAAAATGGGTTTTTCCCCGCTTGACTACGTATATATAGCTGTTTGCACACACTGTTAGACTAACTAGGAATATATATATATATATATATACGTAAATTATCATCATTTGGTAGTGTTATTACTGCGGCAAGCAACGAGAAGAGATCTAAGAATACGATGCTAAAGCTTGGTTCAAGCAGGGAGGAAATAGAAGATCAGAATTCTAAAATTATTCTTGAAATATAACGTTTCCGTAAAAATGGATAAAATGCACTGGCTAAAATAAAGCGTTTCTTAAAGGAAAGGTTTGCTAAAATAAAAGTTCGATTAAAGCTCGTATACGTAGCAGTAGATGATTCATGCACTATAAATTAAATGTAGCGTGGATATGCATATATACTAATTTACGTGTATATATATATATATATACATATTTTATAAACCGCGAATATGAGTTATTCGGCGAAGCTGTGCCCATATTAATTACCACACAATCTAGTCCTCTTTTATTTTTGAAACTAGCCCCATATTAAGCATTTTACAGACTAGTCCTCTCTAGATTTTGCAACCTCACAATCACCCATATATTACTTTTATCATGCTCCAGAGGAGCATTTTTATTTCTTGTTTATATATATAACTATCGCCTAGTGCAAAAATTTGAAGTTTCGAATTCGAACCAAAAGTATGGTGGTACTTGTAGTACTACTCGAGTTGTTTACTATGGTAACTTTTTATGTACATATATATATATACATGATATACGTATATACATGACATGTATACAAATGCTGGTATAAATATACGTTATGTGTGCATACATAGATAATTATGAAATTAATTGTTATGAAACTAAAATTTGTGTTGGGGAAGATTACCCAGCAAAAGCGGGAGTGTCCCTTATTCAACCCCACAAAATTCCCCACTCACTGAAAACGTTTCACTTTGTTATTGCAAAAAATTAATTGTGAATTGCCAGCCATATATATACGTAGTTAAAAATTTACTAAACATGGTGAGCGGGGAATTACCTTGTGTGGTGGGCGGATTGGGATTACCCAGCAAAAGCGGGGGTATATATCCATTATTCAACCGCCAAAAATTGTCTCGACAATTTGTCAATGTTTGTGGAATTTCTACCTGCCAATACAACATCATCCAATCAGGATGACCCAGTAAAGTTTATCTTACGTTTAACCACTTCTAAAATGCAATTTTTGCAAGAACATTAACACATCTAATTTTCTTCAAATTTTATAAACATCAATATAAATAATTCCACTAGCCATGTATTTAGATAAATAAGATTTAGAAAATTTTCTGAAAAATATTTTTCCTATTGTTTTCCAGTTTAGAAAACAATTGGAAAATAATTAGAAAAAAATTAGAAAACAAGTTGTATAATTTTCTAAATATTTTCTAATTTAGAAAAAATAGAGAAAACAATAAGAAAAAAATTAGAAAAAATTGTGAACGGCAGAAAACAATTAGAAAACAATGAGAAAAAAATATTTTTTTCTAATTGTTTTCTAGAAATGGGCTTCGTGTGCCCCCCCCCAAACCCCCCCAAGCACACGTATGGTCTGGAACTTGTCCATTTGGGGGGGAGGGGTTCCCCTCAGTTACACCTATGCCGTGTCCGTGTGCTCCCCAGCCCCGACCCACTGGAATTAGCGAAGATACATTTATGTGTCATCCCAAAGGAAAACAGTGAAATTTAAAAATTAAAATCTTGTGATCATGACAGAAATAAGCGTGACCAAATAAATTTTATGTGTGATCAAACGAAAGCATTTTAATGGTGTTAAAATTTCCAAGAAAAAATAATTTGGCGCGGCCAGCATGAACTTAGCTCCAAGGTCCAGTGTTTTGCAAATTTCTCTAGATTGGGCCGTGAACAAACGATAGTTTCTTGTGGAACAAACGTGATCAAACCTGACCAAACGTTTGACAATACTTAATCGTTTGTTCTCGAATTTGGCGCTGCCAAGTTAATGGAGGTGAGGTTTGGGGGTTGTCTGGGGGGGATTGGGGGGGTCCAAAAGGGGGCCCCCCAAAATTCCGGGTGAGGGCCCGCCAACCCAAATCCCCGTTACACCCATAGTTTCCCCTGGAACTTTGGGTCTGGGGGGGGTAAATTTTGGAAGGTTGGTGGTCGACCCAAGAAATGTGATGGGGGTACCCTCCCCACCCAACCCCCTCCCCCAGAATTCGAACCTCAGTAAATTTCAAAAAATGACCAAAAAATGCAAAATTTTCTGTAATTTAGCTCTTTTTTCTTCAAAATAAGGTCTCTTTTTCACGTTTTAGGCGTTTTTGCACCGTTTTAAAACGATTTTAGGTCAAAATTTTAGAAAATTTTTTCAAAAAATGACCATTTTTCGGCCAAATTTAGCAAACTTTTTGGGTCCAAAAATCTCTGGGGGAGTTCGGGGGGGTAGCCGAAAGTTGGGGGAGGGTATGTCAAAAATTCTGGGGCATAGTTTCCTTTGGGGAGGGTTGGGGGGGTATCCCCCCCAAAATTTTCGACCAAGTTTACCCCCCCCCCCCCCCAGATTTTTTAAAACAGTTAGAAAACAATTATTTTTTCTGATTGTTTTCTAATTCTTTTATAACATACAGATATTTTTTCTAATTGTTTTCTAGAAATTGGCTTCGTGTGCCCCCCAACGATTTTTGGACCCGAAAAGTTAGCTAAATTTGGTCGAAAAATGGTCATTTTTTGAAAAATTTTTCTAACATTTTGACCCAAAATCGCCTTAAAACGGTGCAAAAACGCCTAAAACGTTAAGAACAAGCCTTAGTTTGATGAAAAAAGGGCTAAATTACAGAAAATTTTGCATTTTTTGGCCATTTTTCGAAATTTCTGAGGTCCGAATTCTGGGGGGGGGGGTTGGGGGGGTACCCCCATCACATTTCGGAGGTCAGCCAAGATTTACCCCCCCCCAGACCCAAAGTTCCAGAGAAACTATGTTCTGGGGGGAGGGGTAAAATTGGTCAAAAATTTTGGTGGGGGGATACCCCCCCCAAAGGAAACTATGGTTACACCTGGGGTGGGGAGGTGGTGGTTGTTATATCTCTTCCCCAAAATTTTAGACCAACTTTAGACTTTAGCCCCTCCCATATTTTTCTCACATTTTGGCTTAGAAACGTTTGAAAACCGTGCAAAAAACGTCTAAAACTATAGAAACAAGCTTTGTGTTTACGAAAAGTTCTTTAAAATAAAAAGTTTGCGTTTGTAGCATATAGTCAAGCGGGAAAAAAAAACCCACTTTTTTTTTCTTGGACCAGAACTTTCGACTGGTTTGGGTTAGCACGACTTTGATACTATATTTAATTAGGGTTTGCCCTAAGCTTTCGAATGAGGTATAGTTTGTCTCCCTAGACCCTGCCGTTATGGAGAAATTAAAGTTTTCCGTGTCGGGAAAAAAAACCCAATGCGGGAAAAAAAAACCCATCGGCGGGAAAAAAAACCCACCCGGATTTTTTGCTGGAAGTGTGCCAGAACAATTTTGAGGTGCCATTCGAAAGAGCGGGTTGTTTTTAGTAGGTCTACATCGAAAAATACCAACATTTTTGAAAATTTTCAGAAAAAATTGAATTTTGAAAATTTTGTATGTTTAACACGTAAACATAGGCAAATTTTGGAAATTTTTAAAAATTGTTTATTTTTGGCAGTTTAAGAATCCTATCGTGTAGAAAACGTGTTTTTCCTGTAGTTAGAGCCAAACTAGACCCATTTTAAGGCAAAAATAAGCATTTTTGGCCAAAATTGAAATTTTGGCTTGAAATGGCACCATGTCCAATTTAGACCCCCTGGACCACCCATAACAGAACGAACCCGGGTAAAACCTATACCAATTTAATCTATAGGCTCTATTAAACAAATGTATGTATTAGTTTGACCTTTCCTGTTAACGGTTAGAAAAATATTCAATTTTGAAAAGTGGGGTTTTTTTTCCCGCCGATGGGTTTTTTTTCCCGCCAACTCTAGGTCACCCCCAGGTCGCACCGGAGGGGTTAGAGCAGTGTGGCATATATCATCATGAAGCCCAACAGATGGCCTACACATACATACTATCCGCTTTGGTCTAGGTCTTTCCAGTAGTTCAGGGTGGCCAGCCAAAGTTTGCCAAATTTCGGCACTTGGACGGACCAAAATTTTCGAAAATTTCAAAGTCCCAAAAAATTTGCAGGGAAGCAGTGGGAACAACAATAATGCAGCCTCTAGGGTTATTTTTGACGCTCTTCAAGATAGGCTATTAAAATCCTATATAGCTCATACCGGTAAGCCCACACTGGAGGTGGGTTTTTTTCCCGCATATTGAAATGGGTTTTTTCCCGCTTGACTATACATATACAGGTCTAGAGGTGTGATTGGGCTTGGGGGGGAGTAAACCCCCATGGGTGTACCAGGGTACAGTTTACCCTCTCTATGAGCATAGGTGTGTTTTTACCCCTGCCCCCAAATATGGAGGGATCGCAAACGCCCCCTAAAAATTTTTTCCTACCCCTCCCCCCAAATCGATTTTATCAGACCCCTCCCCCTAAAAATTTTCAAACAACTACCTAAACTACTACCTAAAATTTTTGAAAATTTTTAGCTAAAAATTCTAAATTTTTCCAAGAAATTCCAAACATTAGCGAAAAATTGCTAGAATTCGCTTATTTAAGCTAAAATTCGTTACAAATAGCTGTAAATTGAGAAAAGTTTTCAATGTTTTAACGAAAAACCGACTTTTTTCGAAATTTTTCGCCGACCCCCCCCCTAGAAAATTTTTCTTACCCCTCCCCCTTTTCGCGATCCCCCCTCCCGCTTTTTTCGCCAAACCCCCTACCTACTTTTTTCTGAACCCCCCCCCACTTTTTTCGCCTATGCCTGTGAGACCACCTGAGCGGAGGCTGAGACCCCTCCACGAGAAGCCCAAACCCCCTCCCCCCTAAGCGACCTCGACTACTCCCCCCCCAAGGCGAGCTCGCAAAATTTTTGCAAACATTTTTGCTATTTTTCTAAAATTTTCTGAAAAAATTGGCTAGAAATAGTTAAAAACGCTAAAAAAATATATAGGTTTTAAAACACAATACGAGTAGTTTTTTACTAGATTTATGTCAAAAATAGTAAGATTTTACGTCTAAAAAAGGCCATTTTGGCTGAAAAATTGGGTACAGTTTTTTGAAAATTTCCGATTTTTGAGGCCACCCATGCCAGATTTGGACTTTTTACTCCCCTCCCAACCCAAACAGGTGGTACACCTATGTAATCCCCCCATCCATTTTTCAAACCCCCCTCCCCCAAAACTTTTGGGGGCTCCCGGCGTCTTTGGTTGTCGCGCTCGCGCCTAAAGGTGCATTCATAGTTCCAGACGCAAGCAGACGCGCGTCGACGCGCGTACGTAAGCGTCTGCATGCGTTCGTGAGCATGACTACGCTGCAATTATTTTTAAACGGTTAAAACGGCATGTTAGGTACAATCTGAGGCGTCGACGCACATCTACACACATCTACGCGTCTACGCACATAGGCGGCTTTCTGCGTTCGCGATTATGAATGCACCTTTAGGGGGGCTACTAAAGGTTTGCCCCGACTTTGTCCGATTGCCCTACTTTTTGGCGAGGATATAGAGCATGGGTGTGGTCAAAAAATATCGGGTATATACTGAGATCTTTGCTGCTTCCAGCCATGTGCAGCCGTCGCGTTTTATGTGCCCGACCGTCCCGTTTTTCGCAACTACCAACATAATTAATTAAAAATCTGCTGGCTGCAAAACCCTAGCTTCAAAGTTGCCATTTGCAAATGTAATTTGGCACATGTGCCCCTATATGCAGAAAAATATTAGACGTCTGTATCTTATCTGCATCTAAGGGAATCAGTAGCGTAGATACAAAAAATTTTCAGTTGGGGCGGTTTGGACCGAAGTCCGGGGGGTAAAATTTTTTATTTTTTTCTCAACAATTGTATGAACACTGAGCACAAAATTTCTAAGGTTCTTAGCTTGAATAGATTGTAGCCGAAAGCGGCATGCTAAAACCCAAAAGGGGGTATGGGGGCGGAGCCCCCATAAGTTGAGAAAATTTTTCAATTTCACCTCTAAAACTCTATTGAAACATTGAATTCTTTGCATTATATATTATCAATTCCCAAACCAGATTTTGTAGTTTAATTTGCTATATATTTTCCACTTTTATAGTATCGTACGAAAACTGGATGCACCCATTATGTACAGGGTATTCCAAGCAGCACATATCCAGTATCCACCATTTAAAACAATGATGTTTGCAATAATGCAGTTTATGAAACTAAAAAGCTGGCAAAGCAAAGTAAAGTAAAGCAAACAAGTAAAGATTTAATTATATATATACAGACATACAGTATATATATGCTAATAATGAAGTCGCGCCGAAGGCGCGAAAAATTTTCAATGAAGTTCAAATGCACTAATTTTTGGGGCATTTTAATACAATTTCTTTGTGTTTATGATAAATTTAAACGCCCGCGCTCCGCGCGGGTTTAAAATTTTTCTTCTGGCCAATTTTTTTTCAGGGGGCAAAACTATTTTTTAGGGGGGCCGCCCCCCCCCCGCCCCCCCCCCCCTATCTACGCTAGTGAAGGGAATTATAAAGGTACTCTTCAAAGTTGAAGTTTTGGCAAAAATTTAAAAATTTTTGGCTAACGAAAGGAAAGTTTTATTACTGGTGCGAGCCGTAAGGCTGTAATTTGGCATAAAGGGAGGCCCTATAGGAGTACTCATTTGTGCCAAATGTCAAGAAATTCTGCCGCGTGAAGTGGGTGTGGTCAAAAAAATATCGGGTACTGAGATATTAGCTGCCTTCCAGCCATGTGCAGCCATCGCGTTTATATGTGCCCGACCCCCCTTTTTTCACAACTACCAACATAATTAATTAAAAATTTCTACTGACTGCTAGGCCCAAGCTACAAAGCTGCCATTCGCCAATATGATCTGCCACATATGTCCGTACCTCATAGGTATACCACCTGTTTGGGTTGGGGGGGAGTAAAAAGTCCACATCTGGCTTGGGGGGTCTCAAAAATCGGAAATTTTCAATAAAAACTGTACCCAAACTGTACCCAAATTTTTTTCAGCTAAAAATGACCCTTTTTGGACATAAAATAGACTATTTTCGACATAAATCTAATAAAAAAACCACTCGTTTGCGTTCTAAAACCTATTTTTTAGCGTTTCTAACTGTCTCTAGACAATTTTTTCAGAAAATTCTTGAAAAATTGCAAAAATTTAGCATTTTTCTCCTTTTTGGACCCCATTTTAGGGGGGGAGGGGGGTCTGAGATCAGCTTGGGGGGAGTAGTCGAGGTCGGGTATGGGGGGTGGGGGGTTGGCCTCTCCGTGGGGGGGGGGTCTCACAGGGGGTAAACTGTAGCCTGGTACACCGATGCAGTACCTGCTGAAACTGGGGTTTTTTACAGGGGGGGGGGCCGGGGGTCGCCCCCCCCACTTTTTGGGGTCCCCCCCCCCACTCGACCTCTTCCCCCCTCCACTCGTTCCCCTCCTCACTTTTTTGGGCTTCCCCCCCCCACTCACCCTAAGGTGCCCAGAAAATGCCAAATTTTTAGGATTTTTGGTCAAAATTTTCAAAAATTTTCCGGCTTCGCCGGAATTTTTTCGTCAAAAATGGTCTATTTTGGTGCTAAAACTCAATTTTTGAGCACTTTTAAGCTTAGTTATAGCAGTATATGTAGAAAACAGGCTTTTTATACTGTATTTTTGGCATTTTTAGCCCATTTTATCCCCCCCCACTTTTGGACCTCCCGGGGGGGCGTCCCCCCCACTCGCCCCCCCCCCCCACTTATTTTTGCCTAGAAAAACCCCAGTGAAAAATACTAGATGTCTGTATCTTATCTGCATCTAAGGGAATTACAATTCAAAGTTGAAGTTTCGGCAAAAATTTAAAAATTTTTGGCTAACGAAAGGAAAATTTTATTACTGGTGCGAGCCATAATTCTGTAATTTGGCATAAAAGCAGGCCCTATAGGAGTACTCATTTGTGCCAAATGGCAAGAAATTCTTGCCACGTGAAAAATTTTTGTCAACTTTAATCTTCAAAAATTTCCAAAAACGCCTTTTTTGGCAATGGTACCCCAGAAATCGAAAAAATAAAATTTTTTGAAATTGTAGTTTTTTGAGATATTTGAACTCAGCGAGGTAGAAAACACCCCCACAAAAGATTTCAGCTCGATTAGTGAAGGTTTGCGACTTCTATGGCTGCAGAAAGCCTCAACACAGGATCCGACAGACTGAAAATGAAGATTGAAGTTGACATATAAATTTTTCACGCGGCAGAATTTCTTGCCATTTGGCACAAATGAGTACTCCTATAGGGCCTCCTTTTATGCCAAATTACAGCCTTATAGCCCGCACTAGTAATCAAATTTTCCTTTCGTTAACCAAAAATTAGTGTTGTGCGCTGAACAAATTGCCCGCTCCGGAGCTCCGGCCGGAGCGGGCTGTCGGAGCACCGGAGCTCCGGAGCTCCGCGGAGATCCGACTGTTTGTGGAGGTTAAAACTGTAAAAATTTTATTTTAAGCTAAGCAAATCATTTTTGCAATGAAAAGCACGTCTACTCACTGTTTACTATATAGCGCTTAGCATTTTTATGTTCAGATTCTGATTCGTTTACTATATATACACATTTGTTCTATTTGCTAGCCTGTATTTTTGATCTGAAATGAGTTCAGACTTCGACAACTTTTCACGACTTGTGGCTGTTTTTTATGCATTATGTTGCGTTTACATAAAAGCCAATGTTAATTTACTGCCGTTTAGTTCTAATGTCTTACTTTTCTAAGATTTGCTAAGTTTAAATTTTATAGATTAGGACTCCATAAAATTCGTTACGAGAATTTCGTCAAAAATTAAATTTTTTAGTCCACGCTGAATAGATTGTTGCAAATTTAACAAACGTGGACCAGATTTGCTTTTATCCACTAACTTTTAAAAAGTATGTATATAATCATAAAATAAATTTGAACAAGGAGAAATTGTGTCTGAAAAAATATTAGGAAAGATGTGTGAGATGAAAGCAAAGAAAACATTTGTAGACATTGAAAGTTTACGTAGAAGAATATATTTCATCGGAAAAGGAAATAATTAATGGTTTAATTAATGGCAATTATATAATTAAAAACGTTGTATTGAAACAATTCTTAGAGGTCGTAGCTTAGAATTATAATTAAATTTTCACTTTTATCATCTGGACAAGTTGGATAAATTGTTTCCAGATAACGAATCATACAACAGTCTTGAGAAAGTAGAAAAATTATTAAAAATAATTACGAGCACTAATTCATTGTTCTTACGCACTGTTCATGAGCCTACAGCAAGAAATCATAAAAACTCTTCATATATTTTATTATTATCCAAGTTATGAGCAACAGACAGGCATCAAAGCTTGAAAATGGCTGCTCCGGGTACCCGGAGCTCCGGAGCAGAGGAGCAGAAGCCCGCTCCGGAGCACCGAAAATCGGAGCTCCGCTCCGGAGCTCCGTCGGAGCGGAGCTCCGGCGCACATCACTACCAAAAATTTTTAAATTTTTGCCGAAACTTCAACTTTGAAGAGTAATTCAGTTAGATACAGATAAGATACAGACATCTAGTATTTTTCAACAGGTAGGAACATATGTGCCAGATCATATTGGCGAATGGCAGCGCTGAAGCTTGGGCCTAGCAGTCAGTAGAAATTTTTAACTAATTATGGTTGGTAGTTGTGTAAAAGGGGGGCCGGGCACATATAAACGCGATGGCTGCACATGGCTAGAAGGCAGCTAAGATCTCAGTACCCGATATTTTTTTGACCACACCCATGCTCTATATCTTCGCCAAAAAGTAGGCCAATCGGACAAAGTCGGGGCAAGTAGATTGTAGTAGAGGGGGGTAACTGCCGTTCCATACGTACCAACAGTTTTTTCGATCGGACTTCATTTGCGAAATTGCCAGCAAGAATTCGATTTTTGATTTTTTGTGAACTTTGCTATATATATTTGCTGCCGGGGCCCACTGCAACCTACCCCCCATAGGTGTAAGGTGGGGAGGGTTGGAGGGTAGCCCCCCAGCCATTTTCTCAACCCCTCCAGAACTTTTTTTGGGGGGGACGCCCCCTCCCCCCCAACTGGGGGAAGGGAGGGGTAGTCGCGCCGAATCCTCGAAAAATGGCCAAAAATTGGGTATATTTTTTGACACTTTTGAGCGACACTTACTTTTGTGCTACCCCCAAACTAACAAGTGGGTGATGGCTTGACGAAAAGAGGAACCCCCACACTAAAAGTGCCACCATCTAAGGGGACAACTTCGTCCCCCCCCATAAATTTTGGCCTAAAAATAAGCCAGCTGATATTTCTGTATCATAGGGGTCGCGGCAGCGACCCCTATAATATGTGTGAAAAGTGGCTGGAGACAGTGTAAAATAAGCTGCGCAGATGGTGCGCAAAATTCTGCGCAGATCCTGCGCAGATTTCATGCGCAAATTGTAGAGCACATCGAGTTTAGTATGTCTGTGAAGTTTCAGCCCCGTATCACTTACCGTTAAAAAGTTACGCCCCGGACCGGTTATGGCGGCGATGTTTTTTTTTTCCGGTTTCTCCTATTTGATGGTTGTATTGTACATAATGTTCGCCGCTTTCACGTGATCTGCAGCGGTGGGCCAACCTAAAGGGCTATGGGGTCTAGTAGTACCCTCTAAAGAATTTAAGAATCACAACTTTTTTGCGCCGCAGCTGCGCCACAGCGCCGCAGTGGCGCCGCAAAGTCTGCTCATAGCGAAAAGTGACCATTTTTGTGGTCGTCGCTCAGGTCGAACGTTACGAGCTGGAGCTGATTTCTTTTTATATTCAGAAATTACATATATTGAACTAACTAACGGTCCAGGTTGCGTTTCTCTATCACTTCCCTAGAGACCACAGTGGCCCGTCAAAGATGGCGAAAATTCGAAAAATGAAAAATCGAAATTTCTCGCTATCTATTTAACTTTGAACCCTCAAATCTTCCATACAATGGTTTTCTGGCACGGAGAATCGATTCCTGCAGTCAGTTTTACCGTCAGACTTGCTGGGCTGGTTCCACTTTGCCGTCGGGAGGGTCAAGTCGGAAACCGCTTCCTGGAGGTCCATAGTAGGCTTTACCTGGCCTCTTAAAACTTTGTCTATAGGGGTTTTCTGGTGCGCCCAGCTCATTCCCGGTGTCCTTTTTGCCGTAGGACTCATCCATCTTGCTGTGCTGGTTCCACTTTGCCGTCTGGAGGGTCATGTCGGAAACCGCTTCCTGGAGGTCCATAGTAGGCTCTACCTGGCCTCTCAAAACTTTGTCTATAGGGATTTTTTGGTGTGCCCAGCTCATTCCCGGTATCCGTTTTGTCGTCCGACGTACCTATTTTGCTGGGCTGGTTCCACTTTGCCGTTTGAAGGGTCAGTCGGGTGGGGGGTCAAGTGGTCGAAAATAAAATTTTTCAAAAGTGGTCAAATTTGGTACCAAATGAAAGCCCTAAGCGAGCTGAGCAACTTTTGTCATAGAACAGCATGCTCAAAGTGGCTGTAGAGTGCTGTGGTGGGGTGGGGTGGGGACTTAGGCGATTTTCGGTCAAAAATGAAATTTTTCAAAAGTGGTCAAATTTGGTATCAAATGAAAGCCCTAAGTGAGCTGAGCAACTTTTGACATGGAACCACCCACCAATATTTGCTGTGCCAAATAACGTCACGTGCCCATGAAACTTTTGTCTTTACTTCTTCAACCGGAATTTAAAGGATATATATACCTATTTATATTTATTATATATTTAAAGGATATAACGATACAGCCAATACACACATGTTATCCTCTTTTGTGCGGAGCATTTTTGTTACTTGTATTATATATGTTACAAAAATTGCAGGATATTGCATCCCCCCCATAAATTTTGGCCTAAAAATAAGCCAGCTGATATTTCTGTGTATTATGTTACAAAAATTGCAGGATATATAGCAATGCTCACAAAAAACTTCACACTTCACAACACGGTTTTTTTTGGGCAAAATTGGGGGCATTTGCCCACTCGGCCAAAAGTTTGCCCACTCAAATTTAAATTTGCCCAGCAGTTTGCCCACTGAAAAATTGGACAACAGAGGTAAAAGAAGTGAACATTTCTATTACGGTTTTATTGCTAATTTTTAAAAATCTTCAATTTTTTTTCTGGGGGGCTGCCGCCCCCCAGACCCCCCGCTGTGGTTCCTGTGTCACTACTAAATTGTAATTTGATTGTAACTTTACTTCACTTCACTTATTGTATATTTCTTCTTCTTCTTCTTCTTCCAGCAGCACGGCAGGACCATAGCTCCGGCAGCATTAGATGCGGCCAATCCGACGCAGGAATATTCTAAATGTCTATTTCTAAATATGTCTCCTCGAAATGTTGCAAAATTTGTATTTATAAAAAAAGTGCAACTGCAGAAAATCGAAACCATGACTCAAAACATGTGCAAAAATATCAAAATTTGAAAAATTTGTTCAGCTTCTGGGGGGCTGCGCCCCCCAGACCCCCTGCTGTTGTTTTAATATGTTTTAATATGTATAAGAACCCTGTATTGTATAAAAACTAAGATTGCTTAAGGCACAACTAAAGAAAACGACAGGAAATTCAACGGTATTGAATAAAACACGCTATTAATTAAAGCAAGTTAAAATTAAGGTTAAAAATCGCTTAGCAAAATTTTGTAATTTTGCCCACCGATCTCTAAATTTGCCCACTCAATCCTAAATTTGCCCACTAAAATGCCCACTGGCCGTTTTGAAAAAAGAAACCCTGCTTCACAAAAAATCAGACGGCTAACAACAAGCCGCAGCCTTAAAATTTTTTGCATGGTAATAGCCACAAGTCCCAACCTTAACACATGTAAGTTTGGCTGCCGATGCCCAACTCATCCGACTAGGGTGCCCAAAATAGTCGACCCACACAAAATCGGACCCTCGGACAACTCCGGACCAAAATTGAAATTTTTATTATGCATCTCTGTCATGTCAATGACATGTCCTAACTTTAAGCTATCCAACCATATATTGGATTCCCTTTCATGTCTTCTGGCTTCGGGTGATTTTTTTGTGAACAAATTCACAAAAGAAAAATCACTATCAACTTTGTGTAAAATGCCCCTGGGGCAACCGCTAGGGCAAAACTGATGCCAATTTCGAGCTCAGCGACCCGTAAAGCCTATATAACGCATGTTTTAGCAGCCTCAACCCCTCAACCCCCTTCTAAGCACCGGCACCCTATAACCTTCTGTAGGTTGGAGTTCTCTCCAGGGGTCACTTTACCTTACCTTTACCTGGCAGACGGTCCGGCCGATGGACCCGGACCTTGCTTGCTTACTTGCTTATCAGGAGGCCTGGTTAGGATCCTCCGCTGCTCCAGCGAGTGAATCAATCATAGTTATCCATTGATGTCTGTCGGCGGCGATGTCGGTCAAGATATTCTTCCAGTCTGATGGCCAGGAACGGTATATGCGGTGAAGGTTGAGTCCCGGCGAAATCTTTCTGTACTTTTCTTTGCCAGGTAGTGCCGACTCCACCACGGGGGCGTTTCCATTGCGGCAAAGCTTCTGACATCAGCGTTCGCCTAGCGGGGAACGTAGGATGGCGCCGCAGGACCAGACCTGGAGTCGACGTCTCAGTAGTTCTGATCTACAGAGCGAGGAAGGACTGATGCGCCTGGTGATATCACAATTCGAAATTCGATCTCGGGACGTGACTCCAAGCATTCGTCGCCAGCAGAAAAACTCAAAGGCATTTACCTTAGCAGGCCAGGTTTCGCAGGCATAAAGCAGGATAGGTCGAATCGCTTCAAAGTAGACTTTTACCTTAGTGCGCAAGCCGCAAACTAACTTTTGTATCCTTTCCACACGCAGTTTTGTAGATTGTTGAATACGTTTTCCGCTTTGGCGATCCGGGATCTGATTTCTTGAGAAGGGCTACCGGCAGCTGCGACAAGGCTGCCCAGGTAACAGAACTGGTCTACACATTCCAATGGTTGTCCCCGCGGGAGGATAGGTGCCAGATCTGCAGAACATGACCGGACAACCTTTGTCTTTTCAGCGCTGATGAGCAGACCTACTGAAGAAACATAGCTGTCCAGTCTGTCGATCATTAGATTCAGATCAGCGCTAGTTTCAGCTAACAGAGCGATGTCGTCAGCATAGTCCAGATCCGTCAGGAGTTCCCCAGCATCAATTCTTATTCCTGGAGATCCTTCAAGGGCCTTGCGGAGGACCACATCCAGCACGATGTTAAATAATAAAGGCGACAGCAGGGCGCCTTGTTTCACGCCGGTGTTCACAGGGAAAAAATCAGCCAGGTTTGTGCCAACGCGGACAGCGCTAAGGCTCTGGTTGTACATGCGCCGTATTAATGATACAATCTTGTCCGGCAATCCGCAATAGGACAAGATTTCGTACATACGTGGACGATCAATAGAATCGAAGGCTGCTTTGAAGTCCATAAAGGCGACAACTAGCGGTTGCCTATATTCGTGCCTAGTCTCCATAATTTGGCGCAGGTCAAAGTTTTGATCCACTGTGCTACGGCCCTGTCTGAATCCTCCTTGGTTCTCACTGTGTCAGAAATCCGCCGCGCTACGAATTCGATCCAAGATTACGGCCTCGACGATCTTGTATGCAACATCTAAAAGTGAGATACCCCTGTAATTCATGCACCTTTTAGTGTTTTACTCTGTGTTTTTTTTCGTCCGAACTTTTTGCGGTCCGTGGCGCAGCACCCCAAAAGTTTTTGCGTAATTTGGAAAAAAATTGCGCCACGCCTGTTTTCGCTCAAAAAACCGATTTTTGTGTTATTTTATATTTTATTTAACGTTTTAAAGCATTTTACATGCTTAATTTATCGTTTCGCCACGCCAGAGAGGAGCCTTCGAAAATTTTACGCAATTCTTAGCTCGTGAATAGAATAGAATCGGGTGAATAGAATATATATATGAAACATTTATCAGCAGGAATTTGTTGAAAATTGGACTTCGGAACTGTGTGTGTGTTTTCGCAAGAAGTTTGTCTTCTGAAAAAATTTTTCGGGATTTCACTATCTTGTTTTCGACATATATAAATGAATACAACGTATTAATGAATACAACGTATTTTGATTATTTAACAGTATGTCGTGTTGACGACATTAAAGAAAGATCAGAGACGAATACGCTAAAGAAAGAACGCTAATGTTAAAGCTGGGAACGAAATAGAACAATTATATAGATGCGCCGAAGGCGCAAAAATTTTTCAAACATGTCTTTTGTAGTTCAAAACTTTTCAAGGAATTAATAAACAAGTGATAAAAATGCTCCTTCGGAGCATGAAAAAGTAATATGGGTGGTGGTGAGGTTGTAAAATCAAGAGAGGACTAGTCTTAAAAATGCTTAATATGGGGGCTAGGTTCAAAAAAAGAAGAGGACTAGGTTGTGGGCGAATTAATATGGGTACAGCTTCGCCGAGCAACCCATATTCGCGGACTGAAAAAGTTATATACATACGTATTACATTACATATATATGTATATAAATACCAGTGTTCAGTTTTAGTTACGGTGCGTAAATAATATACAACTATGATAAACGAGTTTTAGTGGAAGCAAACATTTCTTTCGATAAACTCTTAATATTTACTGTGCACTTTAACCATTGATAAGAAAACTCTATATTTCAACAATAATTTCAGGGCTTTCTCCGACGATCTTCTATTTCTATTGAACCGTTAGCGTTACAATCATAGCCTTTTTTCTTTCTAGTTGCTTGCCGTAGTCCAGCACAACCAAATTACTATATAAGCAAGCAACTTGCAGCGATTGTTTAACTGCTGGAATTGTTATTATTGACTGACAATAATGGCATTGTATATGACAATCGCCATGGCGAAGCGTGAAAGCCCGCGAATATGGGTTGCTCGGCGAAGCTGTGCCCATATTAATTCGCCCACAACCTAGTCCTCTTCTTTTTTTGAACCTAGCCCCCATATTAAGCATTTTTAAGACTAGTCCTCTCTTGATTTTACAACCTCACCACCACCCATATTACTTTTTCATGCTCCGGAGGAGCATTTTTATTACTTGTCCTGCTGTCATTTTAAAGGATCCCTTTCCAGCAATGTGGCAATGGATACAAGGAGCTTGAACAGTGCCGTAGGTAGAGAAGAAAAGTGATTATATAAATATATAGTAATTTCAATCGGAATCGGCAATATGCCCACTGAAAGGACCGTAGTCGATTCACTATAAATGCCCCCAACCAAAACGCCGAAAAACGCTGTTTAAAGGGGTTTGACCACTGGTCAATAGGCCTCATAGACCGTAGTGACCACTGGTCACTTCCCACGATTTCAGCAATATGTCCATTGAAACGAGCGTAGTCGATTTACTATATGTGCCTCCAACTAAAACCCCGAAAAATGCTGTTTATAGTGAGTTTTCCCTACACTTTGACCCTGGGCGAGGAACCACGGGAGCCATGCTGACCAGTGGTCACTTCGGGCGGTATCGGCAGTATGCTCATCGTTTTCAGCGACCCCGATTTACTATATATGGGCACCACCCCAAGGCCGAAAAACGCCATTTTCAGTGACTTTTAGGCCATTTCTGGTAAAAGTGGAACAAATGCACGGTAACTCCCGCCTAGTGCAAAATTTCGAAGTTCGGAATTTTAACCAAAAGTATGGTGGTACTTGTAGTACTACTCGAGTACTTTACGATGGTAACATTTGTACCCCTCCCGGGCCTCTAATTAGCTGGCACCAGGCCAACACTGTCTCCAGGGGCCGCGCAGACGCCTTTATACCCATATTATGTAGGGGCGCTATCGCGCCCCTACATAATAGTTGATTCAAAAACCGTCCATTTTCGTGTTAAAAGAAAATTGTGCGGCCACGTGCGAGGGGTAAGTTTCGTAGAGCTGAACAGATTATATACATCTACAATTTTCATTTTTAATCAACGTACGGTTCCTGCACTTGATGTGTTGTGTAAAATGCTTTGATGCCCCAAACAATTTTGCAAAGGCACTTTTGAATTATATAGTGAAAAACAAAACATAGCTGATACAATACAACGCTTTAGCATCAACATCAATCAACAACAAACAACCATAGAGTTCTGGAGTAAACTCAAATAAGCAAATGTACACACAAGGCGGGGGTCTGGGGGCGGTAGCCCCCAGCAAAAATTAGGAGAATTTTAAAAATTTTGACTCCAAATCGCATTTTTAAGCATATTTTGGCTCAAAAATTTTTGCGTACGGTGGCGCAAAGGCCCAAAATTTTTTGCGTATTTCAGAAAAAAATTGCGTAATTTCGCAGTTTGTGGCGCAAAAAACCCAGGTTTTACTACCTTTCTTGAAGAGTGGCACCAGAACAGATTTCTTCCAGTCAGATGGCATTACTTCAGTCTGCCAGATATTTTGAACGAGGCAGGTCAGCTGACTCCACAGTGCAGGCCCTCCGGCTTTTAGCATACTGGCATTTATGCCATCCTCACCGGGAGCACTTGAAGATTTCATAGATCTTATAGCGTTTGTGACCTCGCTTTCTGTAGGCACGGCAGAGGAGATGTCCAGAAAGCCATCAAATGGGAGGTTAAAAAGGGGCTGGGTGGGACTGGGTCGGTTTAGAAGAGATTGGAAATGTTCTGCCGACCGCTCATTTCTTCTTTGAAAACTGCGGATGATGGATCCGTCAGCTTCTCGGAGTATCTCACTAATACTTGCACTTTTGCCGGATACTTCCCGTATAGTTTTGAACAGTTTACCAGAGTCACCATGGCGTGTGGCATTATTCATCACCTCCACCTGTTTCTGCCAAATACGCATTCTTGTCTTTTGCTATGTTCTCCGCTATTCTGGTAGAAAGTTTCCTGCGCCGTGGTGCCGGAAAAGCGTGTCTTCGCTGTTCCACCAGATTTATAGTGCCCGGCGAGATCCAATCATTCCGGCGTCTAGCGGTAGTAGCAAGGCAGAGGGATGCCGTATCTTGGATAACTCTTTTGGTAATGGACAAAGGTTTTCGATGTCATCGGTATCAGACAGCGCCTAAAATCTGTTCGAAAGTTCCACCTGAAATTGTTCCAACACCCGTGGGTCTTTCAGCTTTTCGGTGGCATAGCGTGTGGTAGGACGGTGAGGTTTCTTGCTACACAATCGAAGTTGTAAAGTGCAGACAACGATGGCATGGTCAGACTGTAGAGACGTGCCCCAAAAGGAGCGGCAGCCCAAAGCCGATGATTTCCACCGCTGTCGAAGTCTATGGTCCCGGACCGGACCCAGGTGGTCAGGATCACCTATCTGGGCAAAAGATACGTAAAAACTAACGCCAAATTTGAATTCTACGCACCGAAAAACCTATATAGGCGAGTTTTTAGGCTTCTGGTACCTTGAAATAAAATTTTTAGCAAGTCACGTGATTCCGACCCAGGTCACGTGACCCTATTCCAAGTCACGTGACCATTCCAGATGCGAAATTACTCCGCCAAATTGTTTGTTCTGTGCTTACTAGAGCAATAGAACGCAAAATAAGTGGATTTCTAGCTTCCTGGTATCAATAATAAAGGTCAAGCATATTGCCCAGGGTACCCACTTTGGACCCGGGGGCCGAGAACCAAAATTCGAAGTTCAGCCTGTGCAAAACAACGTGGGGGTCCAAATTTTTTTACATAATAATACTATGGACGCTATATACAGGTATATGCTGTATTTATGCATGAAAGGAAAAATTTCCTAGCTATATCCTGAGATCAGATCCGGTGGTGAGTTTTTGTAAACAACTGATTTTCTTGTGAATTCGTTCACAAAAAATCACGAATTTTTTATTACTCACGCTACACAAGGGCTGCCGGCATGAAATTTGCACCATATGTAGAGGGGGTCACTGCTGTTCCGCACGTACCAAAAGTTTTTCGATCGGACTTCATTTCATTTGCGAAATTGCCAGCAAAAATTTTTATTTTGATTTTTTGATTTTTTGTGAACATTGCTATGTGTATATATAGTCAAGCGGGAAAAAACAACCCAACAGCAAATGCGGGAAAAAACAACCCAGCCTCAGTGTGACCAAGTTATACGAGTTATATAGGATTTTAATAGCCTATCTTGAAGAGCGTCCAAAACTGGCCTAGGACATTTGTTATCGTAACCGCCGCTGCTCCCTTGCGATTTTTTTGGAACTTTGAATTTTTAGGAAGTTGGGGTCCGACCAAGTGTCGAAATTAGGCAATCTTTGTCGGGCTACCCTGAACTGCTGAAATGAGCTAGCCCAAAACGGATTATACGTATATGTAGGGCATGTTTTGCGCTTCATGATGATATATGCCGCGCCGCACTGACCTCTCCGGTGCGACCTGGGGGTGACTTAGAGTTGGCGGGAAAAAAGAAACCATATGCGGGAATAAAAAACCCACTTTTCAAAATTGAATATTTTTCTAAGCATTAGCAGGAAAGGTCAAACTAATACGTACTTTCGTTCAATAGAGCCGTTAGATTAAACTGGTATAGGTTTTACCTGGGTTCGTTCTCTTGTGGGTGCTCCAGGGGTTCGAAATCGGACATGGTGCCATTTCAAGTCAAAATGTCAATTTTAGCCAAAAATACTTATTTTTGCTTTAAAATGGGTCTACTTTGGCTCTAAATACAAGAAAAACACGTTTTCTACACAATAGGATGCTTAACCCTTTATGTACCCCGGTATTTCCTGAGATACATTTTTCTAAGCCCTCTTACACTCAACCAGTTTGCTGGACCGAGTTCTTTTCTGGCTGAAAATAAACTTTGATATGTTGCCTATATTTCTGAAACGGCCCTCCTATCTTCTTTACATGTGGAGCAGTGATGAAAAATGTCCTCAAAATTTGGTCGAATTTGACAGTTTGACTTTGGACATTGTGTATCTTCTGAGCTACAATCCGATCTGACTGCCAAGTGGACCCCATAGCAAATGATGCACGAGAAATACGATAGAAACACTTAAATTGCTCTATCAGCTGTCCGTTGCAAGATACACTTGATTTTTTAACATGTATTTTTGGAGAGTCATCTGTATTTTACCCTTGTATCTCCTGTGCTACATTTGCTTCCTCAGCTTCAAAATTTTGAACTAAGTGATATATTCAATTTTCATTCCTTCTGAATTTATCAGAAAGGACGCAATACATCGAACAACAACAACAACAACAATGCATTTATTGGCTCAACAGACATGCTTACGTAACAGCCAATGTGAACACATGCAAATATACCAGCATGGACCACAACAATTCAATAAAGTCAAAAGCAATAGATCGATAAGGATAGAATAAAACAAACAAACAGAAAAATTAAACAAACATAGTCACAACAATGTTATCCACAATGAAATTACCTATGTAAGTACGTATATATATATGTGCGAATTATTCACACGTGTAGGTAAGGAAGGGGCTCAAATCAACAGAGTTTAAGTGTTTTTTGAACACAGTAATGTTAGTAGCAGAAACCACGTAGGGTTCTAACTGGTTCCAGATACGTATTACTCTGTTAGCGAAGAAATTTTTCCTAGAATCTAGTCGACACTTTGAATTTTGCAATTTAAGGGAGTGTCCCCGAGTGTTAGCATGTATCGCATAAGTAAAAAATTCGGCAGAATTAACATTGTCTATTTCATACAGTATCTTATAAACCTGTACAAGATCAGCTCTGATTCTTCGCGCTTCAAGCAGCTCTAGCCGTGTTCGTCTTAGCCGTTCTTTGTAAGGGAGGTGAGCAATTTCAGGTATTCTTTTAGTAAACCGTCTTTGAACAGCCTCTACTTTGTTTATATCTTTTCTTAGGTACGGTGACCAGACACAAGAGTTGTATTCAAGAATAGGTCTCACGTAGATCGAAAACATAGAGACTAAAAATTTCATGTCTCGACAATGGAAAGTTTTGAAAATTAGGCCCGTCTTTTGATAGGCTTTAGCGCAAACTTTATCACAGTGAGTGGAAAACTTTAAATCTGGTGTAATAAACACCCCCAAGTCCTTCACAATATCAGATATGGGAATTGAACTGCCATTTACCTCAAATGTACCACCATGGTATGGAGACCCAATCTCAAGAAGCAGGCTTTTATTAAAGGCAATAGAAAGTTGGTTTTGCGATGCCCACTCAAAAACCTTCTCACAGTCGTAGCGAAAACTTCTAAAATCATTTTCAGTACCACCTGAAAAATATATTTTTGTATCATCGGCAAAAATCTTAATATTGGAACAGCTAAGCATATCCGGTAGATCGTTTATGAAAATTAAGAATAAAACCGGTCCCAGAACACTACCCTGCGGCACACCGCTCAAAACATCCCCGACTTCAGACAGTACCCCATTAACTTTAACATACTGCGATCTCCCACTGAGAAACGCAGAAAGCCATTTACGCGCTTTGGCACCGATGCCGTACGCGGAAAGCTTACAAATAAGCTTTTCATGTGACACTGAATCAAACGCCTTGCTTATGTCTAAATATAAAACTTTAACCGCCTTTTTCAAATCACACGAAATGGACCAAGCGTTAATGCATTCTAGAAGCTGAGTTTGAGTTGACCGATGGCACATAAAGCCATGCTGGTCCTTTGTTATTAGCTGATTCCTTTGAAGGTGATCCAGTAGAAATGATTTGATTACTTTTTCCATGACTTTGCAACAAATGCTAGTAAGAGACACTGGTCGATAGTTTTCCGGTGAGGAACGTGAACCTTTGCCTTTATAAATCGGAACTATATGGGCAGTCAACCAATCATCAGGAAGCTTCCCTTCGTCAAAAGATTGCTGGAAAATTAACTGAAGTGGTCGGCAGAGTTGATTTTTGAACAATTTCAAGAAACGAGCAGGAATTTCGTCCGGCCCTGCCGCCGATTTTGATTTCAGAGAGTTAATGGCCTTTTTTATCGATGTGGTTGTGAAAAGTAAGTTTGCCAACTCCGAATCAACATTTCTTTCTTGCAAATCAATAGAATTTCCATCATCACGCACAAAAACTGACTGAAATTGGCGATTTAACAGGTTTGCCTTACATTTGTCATTTTCGGCTACCTCATCATGAGAACACAACATTGGCACAGCATCTGGAGTACTCAATTTACGTTTAACGTACGTATAAAAATCACGATTTGAAGGGGTTTGGATAAATTTCAACTCCGAGTGAAAGTAAAAGTTTTTAATTTCAGTGTTACACTCAGAAACAATTTCTTGAAAACGCTTTTTATTCTCCTCGTTCGGAAACATTCGCAACTTTTTATGAAGGCGCCTCTTTTGCGCCAATAGGCGTCGAATTTTCTTAGGAAACTTCGATTTATTTTTTGAGCTAATAGTTTTCTTGGGCACATATTCCTCAATAATTTGCAAACACAACTCCTTAAAAATATGCCACTTTTCATTTATGCATGAAATCTGGCCAAGCAAATTTCCCCAATTTATCATTTCCAGTTTTACCATAATTCCAACATAATCCACTTGTTCCCAACTTCTATACGAGTATACCGCAGATTTAGAAGTTCCTACATCAACATTAAAGCAAATACTACAGTGGTCACTATTACCAACAGGAGGGTTAATTTTGACATCCGAAACTAGACTAGAATAACTTTCAAAAACTAGATCTAGAGTAGACCGCCCCCTGGTCGGGCAAAATACTTTTTGAATTAAGCCATTTTCAAGAAATAAGTTCATAAATTCTTCCTGTTTGTGAGTCGAAACAGCTTGTGGAACAGACCAATCAATCCCCGGTAAATTCAAATCCCCTGCGATAATAAGGGGAAACCTTTTCTGCAACAAAAATTTCAGGCAATTTTCTAAATCTTTTAGACAGTTAGTTTCAGACACAGATGGCCGATAGAATGTAGCGAATATAATTTTGCCATTTTTGGGCCGACTGACTTCAACTGAAATTCCTTCAACACCATTAAGTTCTGGAAGTGTAATCTCTCGGCAAGGCAAAGTTTTCTTCACCAAAATTGCAACCCCACCCCCTCGCTCTCCCATTGGTCTATCTTTTCGGAAAATATTGTATTCTTTTGCACACAAAAACAAATTGTTGGGGTAATTTTCATTTAACCAGGTTTCGTTTAGGCAGATAATTTCAGGGAAATTATACTGAATGCACACTTCAAAATGAAATTGAAGAAATTTGTTGCAGATACTTCTTACATTGCAAAATACTACGCTAAAACTTGTACCATTGTCCGCAGGTAAGATCATGGAGTCAGTGAAATCATCAAACTGGCGGGCGGTGGAAACAGCGTCATTATTAGCAGCGGTAACAGCAATCGTAGGACAGCTTGTGGAAGGAGCCCTAGCCATCGGACTTGAAACGGCAAAATCGGCCATCCTACCATGGCCCGAACTTCATTGTCCTGGACGGTTACTTGGCCCTTTCATACCGGAGGACAATACTTGGGCATAGGTCATATAACAGGGATGAGTAGGAGTTGGATCGGGCAGCAGTGGACGACAGCGCCGAGGAACAGAATATAGCGGCGTAACGAGACCTGATGGGCTTCCTGAACAGTTTTGGAAAGGGATAACAGGAGTTGCACTTTCGTACATGTTGAAAGGACAATAGCGGAATTTGTGACCGGGCTTTTTGCAATGGTAGCATAGTACCTGTCCTTGGCACCTCAATCTACAGTTTGCCACCAAGTGACCTTTGACTCCACAATGAAAACACAGATGGTTGGATTTACCATTATGGTTAGGGCTGCCACTAGGTTTCTTAGGAGATCTAAATTTTCTGGTATGTTCAACGGGCAGTTCCCCATCTCTGACTATCTGCACTGAATTTCCCATGTCGACGACGTCGCAGACGGTAGAGTACACATCTTCAGGTCCAATATAGGGACGAATTTCCATTAAAATATTTCCCAGGACATTTTGGCCAGGGAAGTTGGGCGAGCTCATAGGGGTATCCTTATGAAGACCAGTTGACCAGTAGGAATTGCGGTCGGGGTATGTAGAATGGGCCAAAAAGTCGCTTCCAGAAGCACGCAGTGCATCACGGAAAGAAGCGCATTGCTCTAGCTTGGCTTTCTGAATATCTTTCATTAATAACAGTTCATAGGACATGTCCCGATTGGGATGGTTACGGCATATTTTCCCAAGATTCTTGGCGGCCACGGGGTTCGGGGCTTGGAGAACTTTGTTGGCAATTTCACCATATCCGTAGAACTGGAGCCTATTATACTGAAAGGCATGTTCCGCAGATTTAAAGAGAACACCATCGAATTGAAAATCAAATATGTAGAAGCAGGAGAGGGGATCGTCTTTGCCAGCGAATACGGTTATACGGATTTTCTGGCAATGGATTCCATCGGGAGTTTCTGACTCGGCAACAGCAGAGATGAGAAGGGATGGGTCTGTTTGAGTTTCCATGTCAGCTGAAAGGTGACACACTGTTTGGGCGGCGGTATCACACTGGATTATGTCAGAAATAGTGGGATTCACATTGAGGCAGTGGTCGCAGAGCCAAACCACATTCAGCTTAATCATTTTTTGAAAGCTGTTGAACAGCTGGGGGATTAGCCCCACACAGCGGGCATGGTAGTTTTTACCGCACAAGTGGCAAGCTACGTGGTGGTCAAGGTGCCCGATGGGCAAGCCACAGTCACTGGAACAATTCAAGGAATCGGTATGATCATTTTCTTCCATAGCATTTATATATAATCTTCAGTAAGTCAATCAATCAATCAATCAATCAATCAATCAATCAATCAATCAATCAATCAATCAGTCTCGTCGTCCAGTATAGCGGTGACGCCATCGATTCATCGTCAATTGGATCAATTTCAGCAACTGGACGAATCGCACATGGGACACTTGAGAATGGAATTCGTCTGAATGATTCGTCTGAATGAATTGTCTGAATCAAATGGGTTAAAACCTAAAACTTAAAACATCGTTCTAAGCACTGTCTTCAGTTATTTACTAAACACAATTACTGTTAATGTAGTCAGTTCATCAGCTTGTGCCTTCAGTTCGCATCGAGACTCAAATAGTTTAGTATCATCATGCATTATTTTGATGAATAGCGGAAGACCAGTATAACGAAAACGACACCAGTAGGGACAAATAGACTCCGTATATTTGCTTAGCAGAAAGATTTCTTCTTATAAATTGCATCCAGATTGTATTTTGTGATAGATATTGATAATTCAATAGCTTAGTGCTATATACATTAATTTTGAAATAGCAGCAAAACAGAACCATCTGTGAGCGTTGACAGCATCAGTCAAAGTTATTCAATATCTCAATATACATTGGATGTAATATATTGTGCCTAGGTGGCAGTACTTAGCAAGTTTTTGGCAGAAATATATTGCGGTATTACAAATAATTGTTAGCTTGATTGTCACGAGCCCACTCCTTTGCCTCAACTTTGTACCTCCCAACACTTTCTCCAACATGCAATCTTTCGTCCTAAAACAACCATCCTCGGAGCCTAGCCATCATTGCGATTGTTATTTTCTATACTCTTGTCTTCCGCCTCTTTGGTCGTAGCACACGTAATGTTGCGAAAGTAACTAAGCCTAGTTTCCAGCCGAACGCTCTAGTTGATGAATCACCTACACCTACTGTAACAGCATCCACGAAATAACTAAGGATAGTAGTTAAAAGGTTGTTATGTTTGTTCTAGAATAGAATCAGGGGAAATGAAAAGAGCTTCCATTACTCATCTCAAATCTTTGGTTCTGAGGACCCCAATGTAACACTGGAGATACATTGGCAGCACCCTTAAATTACATATGTATCTTCAGCGCTACATCACGTGACCACTTACTGGAGCACTGTAGCGTGACGGGAACACCGCCAAAAAATTCTCCGTCCTTCATAGGCTAAGAAATAGTTATCAGATAATTTTTAGCTAGTGTGGATCAGTACCGGTATACAAGAACCAAAAATGCTCCTTCGTCGCATGTAAAATACATATGAGTACTCTCAGGCAGGTTGTACAAACACGGAAACTAGCCTGTAAAATGCATATGAGTGGCGTTGAGGTTGTAAATTAAGGAAAACAAGTTGCAACGGCTTAA
>JASAND010005667.1:0-56605 GCA_030248195.1 Trissonchulus latispiculum
CTTTGTTAATGTTGCAATCACTTGTACCAAGAGTAACCTGGTACTAAATTAATTGGTCGAATAGCAACATTCGCAGCCATTATTATTTATACTGTTGTGTGAATGCAGGAAAAGCAAAGGACTCTTTTCGACCTCCAGTACAAACATTCAGGGCTATAAGGATGGAATTACAACTACGCAAGGAAAACACCATAGACATTTCAATTATTGAGATAATACACAAGAGAATGCAAGAGTAAAACAGTACACAATGAAAACCGACAGAATCAGCACTAACTAATTTGCATACAATACGAGTAACAGATTGCCAAGTATATGACAACATCACAGCACATGATCAAAATTTTGTTTTGATGCTAATAGAACAAGAAAATCTATACAATAGGAGGGCAGAGGAAAGTAAGAGGAAAGTGGAGGATAGTTAGCTTGGCACATCAGACATCTGTGAGACTGAGACAGGACTTAGATGGGCGGGTTTCTGACCGTAAAATGGTGAGCGAGATCCAACAAGTACAATTGAATGATTACGATAGGAAAATCTGGAAAAGAAGAAACTGAATATTTAGCAGTTATGCCCTATGTATTATTGTATTGTATGTACTGAACTTGCAGATTGACGGACAAGTACTGGACCTGTCCAGCAACGGATTTACTTACAAATCGGTTAAAGAAAAATAAATGTGCGGCAAACCAACAAAAGTTAGCAGACATACACGGCTTTGCAGAACAGCTACCGTATTATGCCAAACAGTGGCCCATGGGCGTTTTTTTCGGATTCTGGAATTTCGGATTTCATTTTTGTAATTCAAAAAAGCGCCCACCCCGAAAAAAAACGCCCATGGGCTATATTTTGGAAAACGTATTATAATTACTGCCTTTCCGGTTTTCGAAAAATCAGATACATTTTTGCGGACTACAACTTCCTCGGCAAGAGTTTAGTTGCTCACATGTCTATTCAAAGAACATTACGACTGATTCTAAGCCTTCAAATAGGTCAATCAGTCACACCTATATTCACAAACTTTTAGTTTTGAAAGTCATAAAAGTGAGCATTGAGAAATCCTAAAAAGCGCCCACCCCCCAAAAAAAACGCCCATGGGCGTTTTATTGGGTGGGCCACTGTTTGGCATAATACGGTATGTATATACAAAGCCACTAGTTCCAAGCAAAACATTCAGTAAAAGAAGGAAGGATCACGGAATGACTTGCATCTCTGTACAGCAGAGTAACTGACTATTGGCTGGCTAAGTGGCGAAACTTATCAAAATGTAGCAATTGATTGACGATTACACGCTGAGGAAGGCACGAAATTCTCTGCCAGCAACGTTGTTTTATAAGCACATCTTAACTCTTAATAGATCCCTTCCAAGACCAGCAAACGACTGAATCTTCCCCAAGAATTCGGTCGCCAAATGATTTTGGTTTGGCACTAACTAGCTGACTGTAATTGCAATTTCAGACCCGGCTGCTAGTGCTAAGACTTCTTCTACACACAGACAATAGCTAGATATGTAGCTAGCTAGTCAACACTCACCTTAAACTGTGTCGGTAAAGGCCCCGTGGTGGGTGACCGGGTGAACTGTACAAACCAAAACAATGACACAGCCTTCTGATCACATGGTCATCGTCATAATCTTCATAGTAAAGCACAAATACACGACTAGAACAAGATAACTGTTAACTTCAAAACAACATAGAATGAAGGAAAACTAGAACAACAAAATAACGACTATTTAGGCTAAAACAGAGGAAGGTATCCGAGTGCATGCTAAGGGTAACAAAAGAACTTAAACTGCTAAGATGTTTATAATAGAGGGAAAATCGATTGTCAGATTTAACTGGCTACATAACCAAAAGGGCAACACTAAAAAACAATAAAGATAATATACCGAGTTCCACCAAACGTGGGCACTTGGAATGCATTGGAATCACCAGTTCCAGAAGGGGCAGAGACAGGAGAGGGGCAGTTCTGGAATCTTTCAGGGTCAAGTGATTCTGCCCTCGCAATCAGTTTCTGTAAATACTGATCGTAGGCAGCTTTTGGGACATTATGCAGATTTGTTATCCAAGCACTGGTGTCTCTGAAGAGAACAAAATTTAGCACGTAATCTCGTTATTACACAACGAAAGACAAAAAACCGACACCAGTATCCAGTGATGGGTACAGGCCAGGATCATCCCCCAGCGGACACATTTTATAAAGGGGGCGGTATGAAGAAAGGTTTGAAGAAACCCTTAACTTTCTTGAAATTGAAACGTCAAGAAAATATGTAATTTTAGGCAAAATGGAGATTTCAGTAGAGTTTCAAGCAGTTTCTCCACAAAAACAATGAACACGCCCAAAAGTACAAAATACGTATGCGTCGATATTTTTGAATTTTTGCCAATTTCCTGTTTCCCCCCTAAATTTTTCTTCCTAGCAACAGAGACTGTCTCCACTCACAGCGGTTCCGCCCCAGACCTTGTAGAATACTGCTTAAGGTGCTGGTATCGTTTTGTGCAGTGCTTTTGTGGTGATTTTTCGAAACGCTATAACTTTCGCAATTTTGGGAGTTGGAAAGAGCTTTATACATCGTTTTAAAGCTTATAATCTGTACATTCACATGAGCTTACGAAACTAGCAAAATTATCACAAAACTAGCAAAAATATTCAGGTATACTGACATCTGATAGGTTGAATACAGACCAACAATTTTTGAACATCGATTTCTCAAAACCGTAGAATCGGCCAAAATTTTTTCATGTGCCATGATATGAAGGACATGTGGGCCGAAGGACATTTTTTTGGATTTGGCTCAACAAGTCTCAATACTCCAGAAAATCCGACATATGTGCGATGACACGAGATTTTGCAACTTTGTATTCAGTTTTCTCGCAACTGTAGACGTTTTAGCTCAAACCGAGAAAAATGTCCCTCCGCAATAGAGCGAATTTTCATTCTGTCGAAAATCGCGCGACTTCATTGGGTAGTTTTTGAGAAATCGATGTTCAAAACAAAATAACCAGTTTTGCTAAAATAGTTTTTCGGCGAATTCCCTAGCATAAAGTAGTGAAATCCTGCGAATAGGCATTGATAAAATGTGCAATTGGACGGTGTATGGATTGAGTATAAATAAGTTAAAATTGCCTGTAAGATTTGGCAGTAATTTTGAAAAAACTGATTTCTTCTAAAATGGCCATTTTTTTGACCTCAAAAATCGTTTTTGGCTTATACTGCCTTAACTACTGGAGATGGCTCAAAGGTTGTAAAAGCAAAAATGTTCATTTTGGTGCCCTCTTTCCAGTCATAACAACCAATCCGGTGTATCGTCAATGTACTGAGAGAATAATGGCAAAAACCAAATCTTTCTTATCTTTACACCTAAAAATCCTGGACTGGTCCCAGAATGTTAAAGAGCACGAAAATAATGTATTTGGAAAGTTTCATCCACTTTCATAAAGAATTGAAGCTTGTAGGGTCGAATTTACACAAAGCGATACCAGCACCTTAAAGGACCTATACTCAAGACCATGTAAAGCAAAACTAACAAAACAATATAGACTACAAAGTACCTATACTCTGCACAAATAAACTAAATTGTTCTATGAAGGTTAAAAGGTAATGAGTAATAATTTTCGAACGAGTAGGCAGTTGGTTTACAAATGAGCACACACCTATTGTAAGCTCTTCGCCTATGAAATAGGTCCTCAATATGAGGCGGAATCATGCCCAGACCTTCCGCGTGCCTACGGTAGATTCTGGACAAGTCGGGAACCAGAATCTCCGGACTGGCTGTTCCATTTTCCAGGACCCATCCTTCCCAAATTCTGAAAATGATAAAACCAAAAACAGTTCGCAATGACTGAGCATTCAGACATAGACAGCCAAGCAAACTATTTCCTGCCAAATATCTTCTTAGTGGTAGGTTAAGTTAAAGAATTCCTAAATATTTCAGCGAGATGAGTTGACATACAGTTGTTTTTCTAGCCGGGGCTGGTTAAACCTATTCTGCGATTCAATCAACTGCGTATTCATTCATATACAAAAATAAATGGGGCTGAAGGCAAATAAATGACTAAAAAGGTTGCACCGTTTTCTACAGCATTTCTCCATCTTTCCCTGCATATAATTTTGATAGACGCGCTTTGGCAGCATAAATCCCATGCCAGGAAAAAATTCCACTCTATAGACAACATCAGCTAAGCTTGACGTTACTGCAAAACCTGTAACAGCAAAAAAGGCTTTTACAACCAGAAAATAAACTAAACGCGGACTGCCGGGAGGAGTCACAATCAGAATTCCATGAAAGACTTGAGAACTTTGATTCCCTTCGGACTACAAACAATGCTTCAGAATCTTTAGCAAAAATATATACATTATACACTTTATTTCACATACCCTATAATTCACTTAAAAACGTTTAATTTTCTGTAACGTTTACCATTATCGTTCCAAGCAGACGCAGCAAATAAAGTATTGTCCTTTTCCAACACATTTAGCGTCTGTGACATATACTGGAGATAGTCAACGGTTAGCATAAGATCTTCCTCCAGAACCATAACATACTGCTAAAAACGAATTAACAAAAGTCAAAAGTCAAGGTCATTTAAAATGCCAGTTACAAAAACTATACAATCGGGGACTCAAATCCAATGCAAGTATGAATTAAAATGCTTTTGCCCGCCTAATATCACACTTTAGTTATTTTTGTATTGATGCAATGTTTTGATCTAGCTAAAATCTTGTTCAATGAAGAGTTCCGTCTATCTCAATGTTTTTATATCAACTCAGGAACATTCACTGCTTTCCGATATTTGTATGTGTCGGTAACATAACATTTAACGATATAAAGGCTGAACATTTAAGATGCTGGTTTTCTTTTGTGAAGATTTTTGAACGCGATAAACGCTCAATTTCAGGCGTTGGAAAGACACCTGTACACCATCTTAAACTTTACAATGACTAATTCTCCTCACTACATGGCACTAGCATAACAGCTTATGTTTTTGACACACCCGTTAAATATACCGTAGATCTTTAAAAGTCGGTTTCTCAAAACTCCGGATCTGCCAAAATTTCTATTTATGCTATGATCGTAAGGACATACAACCTGAGCGATGTTTTTTCGGGTTTAGCTCAGCAGCTCTTAATGCTCAGAACACTTAACAAAATGGTTCTTAGTGCACAGCAACACGAAATGTTGAAACTTCGCATTGAGCTTTCACACCACTGAAAAATTTTAGCACTAACCCAAAAGTTCCAAAAGACAGAAAATACTCCCAAAACGAACAAAAACAAAACAGAAACGAACACTGTCGGGAAATTCTGTCCACAGCACTTCCAAAGCCTTGGAAACTTGATCTGAAATATATAGAAAAATCAATAAAAATGAAGCAAATAACAACAATGAAAGGCAATCACACAAAGAAGCTTTAATTTGGATTGAAGTGATACATCTAACCTGTAAAATAGCAACAAACAGTATCCTTGAAGTTAAATCCGAGAAGACTAAAGTGTCGGGATGGCCGAGTGGTCTAAGGCGCTGGTCAGAACTTCCGATCTTACGATCGGTGGTTCGATCCTCGGAGGCCACAAAGCTTTCTCGACTCTAGCCAACCCAGCTATCCATCCTTAACTGGTCGGTAAATGGGTACCACTACGGTGGGAAGGTAACGGGAGTCTGTGTAGAAGGGCCGGCCCCCCTTCCACGGATGCAGTCATCATTTGAGGTGACACTCCTGGCTCTACGGCTGAGAATCCGGGGATGAGCACCGGCACCCCATGTCCTGTGGCAGGACGGAGCTATCTCCTGGGGTAAACCTTTACCTTTTTTACCTAAACCTTTCCTGCAAAATATAAAAAGCACCGATTTTCAAATCATACCAGAGTATATTGAGCTAGCCTTCAGGGCTGTTCGTTTAACACCAAAAAGCTTGGCCAAAGCTTCACTTTCGGGATAATTTTCATCATAAGCCACTAAAACCCGTTCCACTTGAATACCAGGCTGTCTCAGAACTGTTTCAAGGCAGACTCTGAGGGAATTATGAGAAAGACCTGCAAACGAAAGAAAAGCAATCAGATACACACCAGCAAAAAAGCAAACGTGGGCTGAAATGCATATCCTGCATATCATGCATAAATGCATATCTGAAATGACCAAAAAACTCCGGCGAAGCCGTAAAAGTTCTAAAAATTTTGACCAAAAATCCTTAAAATTTGGCATTTTCTGGGCACCTTACAGGGTATTTTTTACAGGGGGGGGGCGGGGTGCCCGAAATTGACTTTCCCCCCGAAATCGCCCCCTCCCGGGATTTTGCTCCCCCCCCGTATTTTTTGGAGGCCCAAATTGTTGCCAAAAATAGGCCAATTTTCAAAAATTTTCCGGCTTCACCGGAGATTTTTTCGTAAAAATAGCTATTTTTAGCATAAATCCTGGCATTTTTGATAACTTTTTGCGCTTCACCGTGTAAAATACGCCAAAAATAGCAATTTTTGGGTCATTTTTGCAAAAAATGCCCCCGAAAACTTCTTCCCTCCCCCCGGGCCCGGGGAGGGGGGCCAGGAAGCCCCCCCCCCGGAAAAAATCCCTAAAAAATACCCTGCCTTATAGTGAGTGGGAGGGAGGAAGCCCAAAAAAGTAAACACTGTCCTTTGTTGACAGATCTTGCCAGGAGGCCACTTTTGGAGGATCATCCGGCTGAACGTAGATGGCGAAATTGCTGTAACAATCGTCACTTACAGGCAAACTCAAGAGGGAGAAGACGGCAGCTTGAAGACAGTTTCTGATCATATCTTGAAATTAGTACATGACCGTGTAAGAGTAGCATTTTTACTGACGGTGCTAATACGTAAGTAGTAACCAATTATTAGATATGAGTAGGGATGACACAGCACTCGCACGAGGCTCAGATAGATAATTTTCAGTTGGACAAATACGTCAATGTATATATAATAATAAGCTTACCAGCAATTATGAGCAGGGGCACTTGAAAGATGGGGTTGCCTTCCAAGGATTTATTATAGAGAGGCGCGGGAGTTAACGGATCGTCAAGCTGTGATTCTAAAATCACAAATAAACACCTACCTTAGTCATTGTTTCCCAGAACCTTACTGATACTGAAGCGGGTAACAAATCCCCCCTATTCTTTTAGGATCATAAAAAGAACGGTATAAAACTCATAAAGATGAGAAGAGTTTGTTTAGCCGAGAAGGCACCCTCCCACGAATGTATCCTCACTCTGGCTCCTCCAAGAGCTAAACGAAGGCATATACAGACGTTATAGCTACCTATTTAATTAATCAATTAAAGTACTAATAAACACAAATGAAAATACCATCACAAAATTCGTCATAGCCATCATGAGCCTCACAGAAATGGCGTTTGGCCTCATTTTTAGCCCTCACCACCGGATCTGGCCGCACCTTACGCCCATCCACTAAAAAAAGGCGAAAGGAAAATCTCTTTATATCAACCAATTACGGAGTTGTATGAAAGTTATTAACGAAGGGAAGCAAAGACAGCTATCTAAAGGGCGTCAGATCGAGTGTGTGTGTCAAATTGTTGTGTTTGCAGCAAAATATTTTTCCTTGCCCGCCAACGGGTCGCCTGGACCGGGGCTTCAAAACTCTTGGTGGGGTTTGCGGAAGGTGGGTTTTGAAGCTTCCAATCATTTTATCCAAATATTTTAGCAGTGCGCAATTTAAAAATGCTTTCACATGATAGAATATACTGTGAATTTAAAATTAGTTGGTCCCAGCGACCCAGGAACACATTCAATTCAAACTGAGCGAACAATGGAACAGCCATGACTTCCAAGTCGGTTGTATACCTGCCTGCTACTTTCTTGAAAAACTTTAATGGAGCTTCCTGCATCCTTACGTATTTGCGGTGCTTTGAATTTTCTCAATGGTTTCTGATTTAGCATTACCAAAACTGTTTCAGTGAACAATTTTTGAAATTGAAGTTATTGAAGTTGAAATATGCATGAACAACACAACAGAAAGGAACAACATTCCATACAACAAAAAAATTATACCAGACAAATGCTGACAAAATCGAAAACATAGAAACTTACATATATCCGGAACACACATCTTCTCAGAGATAACCTTAGCCCAGTTGGAACCGGAAGCATAATTCAGCTAAAACAATAAGCTTAAAACTTGCTAAATCACGTCGTTCTCTGCTCTCTGTTCTCTGCTAATCAAAATTTACACAGATAGGTGATTTCCATTTAACTACACAGTGGGATGGGTGGACCAGAAGTTTCCTTAACGAAAATTGTGTAACCGGGAATTGCTTAAAAGAGAATTACATTATATATATATACCGAGAATTGCTTAAGAATTGCAAATTTGAGAATTTGTTTTATCGAGAATTCGCTTAACTGAGAATTTGCTTTAACGAGCATTGTTTAACCGAGAAAATGTCTGAAACCGCATACGTATGAGTATGAAGCATGCAAGAATCCTGGGGAATATTATAACATGAATAAATTTGTGAAACCGTAAGAAGGTTCACAAGGGGGGGGGGTCTGAAGGGGTCCAAGCCTACCCAAGGCGGACAAGGTTCAATCCCTACCGCCGTCGGGGACAACGGGCAAGCAAAAATGGCCGGAAAAATTATATTTTACACAATTTATATACTTAAAAAATTCCCGGCTTAGCCGGAGTTTATTAGCTGAAGTTTTCAGTGTTTGTGAAAATCGACCAAAATTTTAATAAAATCAGCGTTAATTTTTCGAAAAAATTTACTAACTGAATGTGAGACAACTACTCCAGAGTGCGTTGGTAGAATCGTCTAAAATTTTGCGCACTACAAGCCAATGAACGTGCCAAGATGTGCTGGAAGTAAGGCTACTAAGCCTCGCACCAGGTTTCAGAAATGCTAAATTTCTTTCTCGAACTATGTGTCGATTGTTCCAAAAAGCTTATAAATACTGTTGTAAGCGCATTCTGAACACAAGAAGCGTCATATCGAAAAACCGTGTTAAATTTTTATCGTAAATTAAAATGCTAATTCCAAGATAACGCAGTTTAACGGTTTCAGAGTTATTTTAATGTAAAATTTGTCCAGATTCAGGTATTTGGGGAGGTTTTTAGACTCACACAAAAAAAACAACATCGTTGGGTCGTGTCTTGTCTCGTCCCCCCCCCCCCCCGGTACTAAATATTTTTAATTAGAACATGAGCAAAAATTGGGTTGTTGCGCCGGGAGTAAATATAAAAATATTTTGATTTTTCGCTTTGGTGGATTTCTCTTCTGGGCGAATAACGGTTGAGTTTTGAGCGATGAGGGGGTTGGAAGATGTGGGGGGGCCCCCCCCCCTAGGGGAGGTGGGGGGGTGTGGGGGGAGTTTGGGGGTTGGACGAAAAATTTTTTGTCTTCGATTTTAAGAAAGGGAGGAAAAGAAAGAAAGAAGAGGAGGGGGGAGGGTGAAAAGATGTATGTGGGGGGGGTGGGGGTGGTGGAACTGAAGTGTATGTCGGTTTTCGTTTCAGCTTGACGTAAGCTAAGTTAGGCTAAACCTTAAAGTTAAGATTAAGAGTGGTTCGTGCCGCAAAAGGGAAGGCCCCCTGGAGACCGTGTTGGCCTGGTGCCAGCTAATTAGAGGCTCCGGGAGTGGTAAAAAGGTTACCATCGTAAACAACTCGAGTAGTATTACTACAAGTACCACCATACTTTTGGTTCGAATTCGAAACTTCGAATTTTTGCACTAGGCGATAGTTACCGTGCGTTTGTTTTTTTTTCTGAGTAAATAACGCTTATTGGAAATGCATTTTACGGCGAAGTGTTGGAACGATGTGGGCATTTTGGCACCATACTACTATTGTATGTTGGTAGACAGGATCCCCCCATGCTACCTTTTTTTGGTCATTTTGGCACCTGGCCAATTTTGGCTCTGTGCCAAGGTCCCAAAGTCGGACTTTCGCTATTTTTCGCAAATTTTGGTCACACTTTTCTAGAACTGGGTAGAAGCTGGAGAGGTCTAGTATCTTTTGTTGAAAATTACCAGTAGGGGTGCATAAAGTAACGAGGGGGATTTTTTAATTTTGCTCCCTAGCTTTCAGGAGATGGGCCCAAACTTTGCATATTTTTGGCCTGTTTGGGCGAAAAGTTTCACTTTTACTAGAAAAGTCCCACTTTTACTAGAAATGGCCTAAAAGTCACTAAAAATGGCGTTTTTCGGCCATGGGGTGGTACCCATATATAGTAAATCGGGGTCGCTGAAAACGATGAGCATACTGCCGATACCGCCCGAAGTGACCACTGGTCAGCATGGCTCCCGTGGTTCCTCGCCCAGGGTCAAAGTTGGGAAAACTCACTCTAAACAGCGTTTTTCGGCGTTTTGGTCGGGGGCATATATAGTAAATCGACTACGCTCGTTTCAATGGGCATATCGCCGAAACCGACGGAAGTGACCACTGGTCACTACAGCCTGTGGGGCCTATTGACCACTGGTCAAACGGCCTAAAACGGCGTTTTTCGGCGTTTTGGTCGGGGGCATATATAGTAAATCGACTACGCTCGTTTCAATGGGCATATTGCCAAAACCGACAGAAGTGACCACTGGTCACTATGGTGATGGTCTATGGTGCCTATTGACCACTGGTCAAACGGCCTAAAACGGCGTTTTTCGGCGTTTTGGTCGGGGGCATATATAGTAAATCGACTACGCTCGTTTCAATGGGCATATTGCCAAAACCGACGGAAGTGACCACTGGTCACTATGGTCTATGGTGCCTACTGACCACTGGTCAAACGGCCTAAAACTGCGTTTTTCGGCGTTTTGGTCGGGGGCATATATAGTAAATCGACTACGCTCGTTTCAATGGGCATATCGCCGAAACCGATGGAAGTGACCACTGGTCACTACAGCCTGTGGGGCCTATTGACCACTGGTCAAACGGCCTAAAACGGCGTTTTTCGGCGTTTTGGTCGGGGGCATATATAGTAAATCGACTACGCTCGTTTCAATGGGCATATTGCCAAAACCGACGGAAGTGACCACTGGTCACTATGGTCTATGGTGCCTATTGACCACTGGTCAAACGGCCTAAAACGGCGTTTTTCGGCGTTTTGGTCGGGGGCATATATAGTAAATCGACTACGCTCGTTTCAATGGGCATATTGCCAAAACCGACGGAAGTGACCACTGGTCACTATGGTCTATGGTGCCTACTGACCACTGGTCAAACCGCCCAAAACAACGTTTTTCGGCCCTATGGCGGTATCCATATAGTAAATCCGTGTCGCTGAACACGATGGGCATAGTGTCGAACTCTTTGGGGAGGCGAAAAAGTTTTATCCTTATACTACCCACAAACACAGGTTGCAGCAGCGGCCGAAGCTTGGGGCGGAGGTGAGAATTCAGTGGTACTATATATTTATATAATCAGTTTTCTGCTCTACCTACGGCACTGTTCAAGCTCCTTGTATCCATTACCGCATTGCTGGAAAGGGATCCTTTAAAATGACAGAAGGACAAGAAATAAAAATGCTCCTCTGGAGCATGAAAAAAGTAATATGGGTTATGGTGAGGTTGTAAAATCAAGAGAGGACTAGTCTTTAAAATGCTTAATATGGGGCTAGGTTCAAAAATAGAAGAGGACTAGGTTGTGAGCGAATTAATATGGGCACAGCTTCGCCGAACAACCCATATTCGCGGGATTTCACGTTTCGTCTTAGCTTAGAGCTATCAATGTCAGTCAATAAAAAATTTAAACGTTGAATACTCATTGAATATAGCTGTTTGCATGCACTGTTAGACTAGCTAGGAATATATACGTAAATTATCATCATTTTGTTGTGTTGAACTACGGAAGGCTATACTACTAGGAGAGATCTAAGGCTATGATGCTAAAGCTATTGGTCCAAGTCAGGAGGAAATAGAAGATCGTCGGAGAGTCCTAAATTATTCTTGAATATAAATTTTCCGTATAAATGGATACGTAAATTGCGCAGGTTAGTATAAAGCATTTATCGAAGAAAACGTTTGCTAAAATAAAAGTTCGAATAAAGCTCGAACACATATATACCTTAGCTGTTTGTAGATTATTTATGAACTATAAACTAAATGTATCGTGGATATGCATAATAATTTACATTTACAAACCGCGAATATGGGTTGTTCGGCGAAGCTGTGCCCATATTAATTCGCTCACAACCTAGTCCTCTTCTATTTTTGAACCTAGCCCCATATTAAGCATTTTAAAGACTAGTCCTCTCTTGATTTTACAACCTCACCATAACCCATATTACTTTTTTCATGCTCCAGAGGAGCATTTTTATTTCTTGTTATATATATCGTAAAAAGGTAAGAAAAAAAAAAAAGTGAAATGAAAAAATAAATAGTGTAAAAAGTAAAATAAAATAAAAAATAATAAAATTGTTTTAATATAATATATATTAATTTTAAAAAAAAATTAAAAAAAAAAAAAAAATAAATAATGAAATATAATAATATATTGTTTATTATGTAAAAAATAATGATGGGAAATGAATATGATTAGAAATTAAAATAGAGGAGGCAACCAACGGGAAACTTGGGTGGGTAGGTAGGTGAGGAGCTCCACAAAAGTAGAAAAAGAAAAAGACAAAAAAAACTTTCGATAATCGTAATTATTGGTAATGCTCGCCTTTTAGGGTAAAGTTTTCAGTTTTCTGGGTTATGAGAATAAAATATAAAATAAAAAGTGTAAGGAAAGGCGTATTGCTATAAAACAGACACTTCCAAGTAGAAAACTATGTACAAAACAAGAGTGAAAAGCTGACAAACCGGGATATACAAAATCACAATTCGGGCTGTTTCTTTAAATTTCAATGGTAAATATAAGAACTTTGGCGAAATTTTGCAATCAATCACTAAATTCCAGGTTTTTCCAGGTATTTACCCAAATTCCAGGTTTTTCCAGGTATTTCCAGGTTTTTCCAGGTCGCATGAACCCTGTAGTGACCTCGCCCAAATGAAAAGAAGGTACTACTTTCTTTGCAATCTGAGCAGGTGTTGACTACTGGGCGGTGAACTGAGGGATAGTTGGTGGTAGTGTTTTAGAACGGCCGGGCTGCCGGCGGCCGGCCGGCCCGGCCGAGCGTCTGGCCGTCGGCCGTTCAGCCCCCGGCTGGCCGCGGTCTATCACAAATATTTGTAGATAACACTGCAATTTGAACAGAGCTACGAATATTTACAAAACAAATTCAAGACTGAAGGTGAACTTTATCCAAGTAGATGAGATAAAAATTGTTTTCATTGTCTTTGTAATGCATAATTTAAATATTTCGCTATTTTCTGGCTCAGACACCCAAAAATATGTGTTGCTAGCCGCCGGCCGCCGGCCAAGAACGGCCAACGGCCGGCCGGCCGGGGCCAGCGGCCGGCCGGTAACATTTTTCGGCGGCCGGCCGCCGGCCGGTTCCACCCGGCCGTTCTAAAACACTAGTTGGTGCCCGCAACAGCCACCAGAAATAGATGTAATACATAAACAATCCTAAGATACAAAAGTGTTATCCAGAAAACAGGCTTCGAAAAGTTGGCCAACACAACTCGACCAAGTTGTTTATTTAGAAGGATTCTGTATATATGTCCAGCCAAACAAGAAGGGCAACCGAAATAATTTTGCGAAACAGTGCAGACACAGTTGATTGCAAAACTTTTTAGCTAACTCCAGGTATGTAGCTTTAAATATTAGTATTAGAAGACAAAACTGGGTTGAATATTAAGTTAAGATTAAGTACCAGCTCCAGGGTGTCTGTATGCGGAGAATGCTCGACTTCCTGAACCGTTTTCAAAGAAATCTCCTAGGTACTGATGTTTCAGGAACTAAAACTGGAACTGAAACTAAGTTTCAGACCGTACAGGTTTCAGTTCCAGTCATTGAAAATATTTTAGGCCGCTGACTGAAACTGAAACAAAATTGGATAAAGACATTGAACTCGGACTGAAGCTAGTGCCAGTCTTTTCTCAAAACATCAAAATTTTAGGGTTTTAAGTAGCTTTTTCAGTAATATTGTGCAGCGGGAGAAAAATAGCTATCAATTTATGCATTATATTATTTCTGAATGCTTGGAACTGCAGATTTTTGAATGAACTGAAACTCTGCCCGAAGCTAAAACTGAAACTATTTATTATCCCGACTGAAACTTATAAACTATTTTGCCAGAAAACTGAATCATCCTGGACCGCCGTCTAAAACTGAAACTAAAATCGGTTACTGAAACAACGGGTCTCTTGCGCAATTCCCCCCCCAGCCCTAACATTTTATTTTTTTGACCAATAACTTTGAAATTTGGTGTGGGTGCATACTAGAGGCTGATGAATTCAAAAATTCAAAAATTTTAAAGTTTTAAAAAATTTTAAAATTTTAGTTCGGTAAGGGGGGACCAAGGGGAACCAAAAAATTTTTTGAAAAAATTTTGCTGAAAACTTGCATACAGGGGTTTTCTGGGGCGCTGAGCACGAATCTGAAGTCCATTTTTCGATTCAGCTTTTCGTTAGCTCAGGATAAGCTTACATTTTAAGCTTGCAACTTTAGCTTATACTGAGCTAACGAAAAGCTGAATCGAAAAACGGACTTCAGATTCGTGCTCAGCGTCCCAGAAAACCCTTGTATGCAAGTTTTCAGCAAAAGTTTTTAAAAAAAATTTATTGTTCCCCTTGGTCCCCCCTTACCAAACTAAAATTTCAAAATTTTAAAAATTTTTTTAAAACTTTAAAATTTTTGAATTCAGCAGCCTCTAGTATGCACCCACACCAAATTTCAAAGTTATTGGTCAAAAAAATAAAAAGTTAGGGCTGGGGGGGAATTGCGCAAGAGACCCGAAACAACACTACTCCTAAGCGCTGGCTCTACTCAGAATTGGTGTACTGGCGACTAGTGTGTGTGGCTAGAGGTGAGGCCAGTTCCACTAGAGACGTTTACTTTTTACTATACGTTAGTACTTTTTCAAAATGCTGGAAGCGAAACGAATTACAGATTTCTATGTGCACATCCTACGGTTACACTTATATTATCGGAAAACTCTACTCTACCTCTACACTCACACAATTGTCAGATTGCTTCATTGGCGAGTATATTTCAACCTATGTTAAATAAAGAAGCGACCAAGCTAAGCAACTTCCGTAATAAATACTTTTAATAACGCATACATTAAAATGAAGTATAAAAGCATAACAACAGTAAACATAAACACAACACAGACACAACAAATACGGTGTTTTATATATAAGTGATATTATGTTGTCAAGTGTCAAAAATTCTTAAGACAAAGTTAACAAAATAAAATATGCTGTGCAGAGTGCAGACACATCTGTAAACTGAAATATCAACTTTTAAAATAATCGACAAAGGATACAAATTACTGTAAACAGAACAACGATTCAGAAAACTTTCAACAGTTCTCAATGATCCCATGGAAATGAAAGTGTCTTTAGAAGATACGGCTACTAAGGTTTTCCATGCCAATTCTAAAGGGTAATATCGATTTCAGCATAATCAGTAATTTATTGGGCAGAATACATAAACTTAAAACCACTGGCTCTTTTTTCCAAATAAAAATATACAGAATTCATAGAAAAACAGTGCACAGCACAATCGTAAATAGACAGGACAGGAACAGGATAGAAACAAGGACGGAACACAGCTGTGATAAAAACGACTGCGATTTGATATATTTTTGAAAGTACATTTCAGCATACAACAAAGATAACATCAAACGATGAACTGAAGCACTAAGTAGTAGCACACAACAACAAATAAAAATACTTCAACAGCACAACTTCAAACAAGAAGATAATCGAAAGATAAGAATACGCAGGTCGTCAGAAAAACTGGGATTAAAGTTAAAGTTAAAATAAAAGCAATGGCAAGAGGAATAATACTATCAAGGAACCAGAGCAACAAAAAGGCAAATGACCGTCACTTTCACAAAAATGCATATCTGGGATTTCCAACGCAACAGTTATCCGAAAGTGTGCCACAGGCACGGTGTTGTTGTTACTTCCAGGGCAAGCGGTTCCATAAGTTGAATAAACCGCCTTAATTGTGACTTATACTTAAAGCTGCTCGTTTCAGTTGGGAAAACTATAATTTAGCTTTAACAAAACGTCAGCTCCTCATTCTTTGAAGGAACACAAGTAAAAAATTATAAAAATATACATACCAGAACCAGATGCCTCCTTCCTCTTCAAATATAAATGCAAAATGAATCCCAAAACAAAATTTACACTGCTAAAGTGGTACTGAACTCAATCACAACTCCTCTACTGTTATATATACCCATTTCTCCTGTAAATGAAACATATATATTAGGTATGTACATGTTGGCAACAGAAACTCTCTACCAGTTAAACATATTTTCATCAATGGAAGTCCTCACCAACACAGCAGTGTACCACAACCAGGGATGCGCCAGAACCGTTCCTGACGAACGGAGCCATAATTTGGCAAATTTTGGTAAATTTTTTACTTTTAAACCTACATTTTAAAAGTCAAAAATATATGTCTCGATGTTCACACGTTGGGGATTTTATCAGTTCGAATTAAAACAACCATTTTGTGATATACAGTATATATGTAATTTAATACCCAAAAATCCAAAATTTCTTAAAATTTCGAAACTTCGATGAGGGTCCTTGACTTTCAAGGTGGACCCTGGCTAGAATGAGGTTTCGGCACCGGCGGCCCCGGCGCATCTTTAACCACAACCTCTACACATGCATGGCGTTGACTTGCTGAGACAAACAATGTGGCGGTGCAATTTATATAACAAACAGCTTTCAAAATTTTTTGGGACTCCTTGGCGAAAATAGAAAAACAATTTTACATTATTCCGGCAATGATAACAAATCTTTGCGTGAAATACGTTTGATGGCTGCTAAAGGACATAAGGATAAGGAAGGACTGTCACTGCTTATCATCATCTGGAAAGAAACATACAAAACATACAACTTACTACAAATGTTTACATACGTATAAAATATTAAGGAACATACTGTATTATAAGCGACAATGTCTACAAAACCTGATACACTCTGAAAGTGCGGTTTTCCAGCACCAGCTTAAACCTAGACTTGAAATCTTCGGCACCGTAGCGGATCTCATCACAGAACCGAGGCGTATCCGATTTCTTCAGACCGGAAACAGCAAAACCGCTGTCCGGGATATGGCCATTGTCCAGATCCACAATATCCGGCAGACGGCAATTATCATGACGCTGAGACAGGCACAGACTGTCCTCAAGAATTATGTAGTGGGCATCTTCCTCCTTTAGAATTCTATGAACATCCTCCGCTGTGCGACGACCATACATCTGATAGACGCGTCGAGTTCGCTCCCGCAGCCATTTGTCCTCAAAGTGTGGATGATTGACAAGATGACGGCCGGTGCAGCACTTAACACCAGCCAACAGCTGCATACTTCCAGCGAAGGATGCCTCAGGAGTCGTATGGTTTCCAATCCAATACATCAGCTCCACAGTGTCAGGATCCCAGAACTCTCGCAGATCGTTCATCTCTCGTCTAATCTTTGGAACCAAACCCCAGGCTAGATAGGCAGCCAGACCGAAGGTTAGCAGATAGCGAACAGTGTTGATGACCCACGACTTTTTCAACTGTTTCTTAACACTCAGAATGTAGTACCACACTTCATAGTCAGCCAAACCCACGGCGCCCAAAATGACCATATGCGGAGACCAAAGGTACTTCATTCGCAGGGTCATCAGGGCAACTATGCCAGCCAAAACGGACTGAATGGACAAGTAGGCAAGATTGGATCTCTGATTTAGCATGAACGCTTTATTGGAAATGTCCCAGATACCCTCCCGGACAGCCTGTTCCTTGCGTTCCAGTTCCGGCGGAAGCATAGGAGCACACCACTCCAGCAGAAGGTTTTTGCCAATCAAAAACAGGAAGCCTAGCATGGTGATAAAATAGGTGGGGAATAGTAGAGATCGTGTGGTACGACGGAAGAAATCATTCTCTAAGAAGACAAAGGCTCCATGACACAAGTAGAGACGAGATTCAAAGTCCAAAGGATTCCCGAATCCAAATTTGCCCTTCAAAAATTTAAAGATATGCTCGTCTGCATCAGCATTAATCAAATACCGTTTTATGGCAAAATTAATTCCACCGGTCAGCGCCAGGACCAAGAAAAGCTGAGTCCCAACACGGAAGGCCCCCTCCA
Organism: Trissonchulus latispiculum; assembly: GCA_030248195.1. Classification (NCBI taxonomy): domain Eukaryota; kingdom Metazoa; phylum Nematoda; class Enoplea; order Enoplida; family Ironidae; genus Trissonchulus; species Trissonchulus latispiculum. The sequence continues at coordinate 18,161 of JASAND010005667.1, forward strand.
AAATGCCTCCAGTCAGGGCCATATTTCGCCACAGCCAGAGCATCAAAATGGCGGCAGGAATAAAACTTAGCAAAATGGAACCCAAAATCATAGGCTGAAAAAACTGCACCGCTCCCACAGCCAACATGGCAATAGCCTGCATCAACAGTAGCTGCAAAACCTTATGCGTAGGCGTCAGCTGCAAAACACCCAGCAGGAAAAAGGACAGACTTTGAATCAGCAAAACAAACTGGTTAAACTGCCAGGTCAGGGCAAATAGGAATGTGAAAATGAGTATGCCAAGCTTCGAGCCCTGTTCCACCCAGGACGGACGACGACGCTCCATGTAAGTGCAGACGAAGAGGATTTGCGCAAACAGGAAGGGAAATGCAAAGCTTTCACGCAAATTAATGGTGAAAAATACCCGAGTAGTATCGTCCAGATTTACAGCAAACTGCAACGCAGCCACCAGACCAGCACCCCACATACCAGTTAGATACCAAGCCGATGCGAACAGCACCATAACATAGAAACCATTTAAATGGAAGATGGAGTAAACATAGAAGAGCATTGGTTCAACTCGTTCCCACATTCCCAGAGTCTTATACATGACGGCCAAAATAACTTCCTGATAAACGTTGAATCTGGCCAGAACGTTCACAGTTCGGCCATGCTCAGTTCGATTATCATGAGTCAGTTCCCGCAACTGGTGTGACCAGGAACCACGAGCCTGAACCAACTGTTTATAGTAGGAGTAGTAGAGACCGCACTCCGTACGCAAGGAAATCTCACGTTCCACTTCCTGAATATTACTGAACCACATGTTGTTCTCGTGCAGGGTGCGCACGTACCAGGAAAACCCGGCACCGGCAGCCAGCATAAAACCCACTCCCATCAGAAACCAGATCCCACGGAACAGTGATCTCACATCCTCCACTGTGGTTCCAAAGGAGGAACCGGTGTTCTGTGAGTCTGAGGCTCCGGCCGGGTGATGACGGCGACCGCCACCCCCCGACGGTCCAGAGACCCCATTTGTCAACCGTTCTGGAGGAACTCCTCCACTTGCGACGCCCTGTGGTCCACCGCTTCCACCACCCGCCTTTCCTGCCTTAGACCGATTCTTCTTTCGTTTTCTAACTCCAGCATCCTGCTGTAGCTGCCCTGCATCTACCATTTTGAAACAGTATATAAATGTATATATGTGAGTGAATTATTTACCGCGCAACCTAAACAAATTGACATATGGTATATATAATACATTATAGCTCCGGCTTATGTAAATGTTGTATATATACGCCAATTTTCTGAGCTTAACTCAGAGAAGCGCCTCTTCGACGGGCATGGGAGGTTGGCATGATAGGTATACAAGAATAAAAATGCTCCGGTGGAGCATGAAAAATGCAATATGGGTGAGGGTGACATTCGGTTGTAAATGGACAGAGGACTAGGTTTTAAAACGTTAATATGGGAGGGGCAGGTTGTAAATGCCAGGAGGACTAGGTTAAAAGCGCACTAATATGGACCAGCTTCGCTGAACAACCCATATTCGCGAAAACTGTCCAGAGTTTCTATCGGCTGCTGCTTGCTATATATTGCTCTTGGCAGTTCTTCGGAAAATTATACGATTTGTCAGCATGGCCTGCAAGTATATGTGGTCGTGCTCCTTATTATACAACTTAATAATACACGTACATAATGTCAACTGCTTTTCGCTTCAACTTAATACAAGATTCTGCGCTGACAGTGCAGAAAAAACACCATGAACACCTTTCTATCAGAACTGCATTGTTTATTTGGAATAAGCATTAATATTTCAAAATCGTCCCGCTTGCTTTGAAAGCTAAAGAATGTAGATATTACTCGTATGTCATGTGGAGTGGAGCATGAGTGACCGCGAATATGGGTTGTTCAGCGAAGCTGGTCCATATTAGTGCGCTTTTAACCTAGTCCTCCTGGCATTTACAACCTGCCCCTCCCATATTAACGTTTTAAAACCTAGTCCTCTGTCCATTTACAACCGAATGTCACCCTCACCCATATTGCATTTTTCATGCTCCACCGGAGCATTTTTATTCTTGTCCTATTTCATTTTTAAGGTTCTCAGTAAAAGGCAAAAAGGTTAAAGCTGTGTGAAAGAAACTTTAAAAATTCCGCCAATCATTAATCGTCAACCGAAAGTACAGAACAAAGAAGCTTGAAAAGTTCCAAGTTCTTCCTTTTTCTCTATTTGACAGAAATCCAACATCAAGTACCCATGGCTGCAATAGTTTTAGTTACTGTATTTAGCATATAGCACTCTACTGCAGCGCAACCAAATGCAAACTTTACTGTCAGTGAAGGAAACTCATAAAACACGATTTGCAATGCTCTGCCGCACTTGTGTGCAAGATTTCGGACAATTGCAACTCATCTGTAGCTAGTTATAGGCCGTGCTGTACTTCAGCAGCACTCTACTGCAGCGCAACCAGATGCAAATAATACTGCCAACGGAGGAAACTTATACGGCACTATTTCGAATGCTCTTCTGCAGTTATATGCCAAATTTCGGACGATTGCAACTTATCTGTAGCAAGTTATAGGCCGTGCTGTACTTCAGCAGCACTCTCCTGCAGCGCAACCAGATGCAAATTATACCGCCAATGGAGGAAACTTATATGGCACAATTTCTAATGCTCTTCTGCAGTTATATGCCAAATTTCGGACGATTGCAACTTAGCTGTAGCGAGTTATAAGCCGTGCAGTACTTCAGCAGCACTCTACTGCAGCGCAACCAGATGCAAACTTTACTGTCGGTGAAGGAAACTCATACGGCACGATTTGCAATGCTCTGCCGCACTTGTGTGCAAAATTTCGGACGATTGCAACTTGCCTGTAGCTAGTTATAGGCCGTGCTATACTTTAGCAGCACTCTACTGCAGCGCAACCACATAGTAACATCGTAATAAGTATACGAAACGTATCTACAATAGTTTGTCATGTCCTAAACTATCTGTATATATGCCGAATCTCAAATACCAGTGACGAATGAATAACTTGTTATCGGCGGTGCTGTGTTTGGGACAGCACATACAGCACGGTGGAAGCTAGAGAGTGCACCAACTAACATAGCTACAGTTCCCCCTTACTACAGACATAATTTTCACCAAGTTTCATATGTTTAGCCGTATACAGTAAGTCTACAGACAGCGTGCTATGGTTGCTGCATAATAGTACAGCACGATAGCAGCACCGCACAGCGCTGCGACTATGCTCATCGTGTTCAGCGACCCCGATAACCCTTATATGCGTCCCACTATATGGCCCAAAACAGTATATATATTTAGGCCTATTTTTGACTATTTTCTGTGGAGTTGGGACTTAGAAATTTTTCGAAAATGGCCATTTGGACCGGATAACTTTGGACCGGCCGCCAGAACGGTCCAGGACCTAAATCAAAAATCGGCCAACGTTACGCACTAGTATCCCCCCCGTACTTGTTCATGCAACAAACCGCGTGTCTCTACCTTGTTCCCTGAGCCCTGTGGATATGACACAAAATGGCCGTTTTTTGGCCAAAAACGCCGTGAGGCCACTTTTGGCCGGCCGGCCAGGTGGCATGCCGGGCCGGGCAGCGAAAAAATATAGCGCGGGGCACATGGGACCATAACGGCATTCAGAAAATATAAACCTTTCCGGCTGAAAATGTCCACATCTTTCAAACACCTCTGCACAAAATAGCCCTTTTCCAAGCGTGACTAACACAGAAAAAAAACAAACGGACCTAACTTGTCCGGAAGCGAAAATTTTCAAAGTTGAAAATTTTGACCAAAACTTTTTTGCAACTTGTTGTACTCGTCGTGTAGATTCCAACGATACCAAACTTGCCGGGTTTCGTTCAGTATTGAGCTGGCACGGTGCTCGAACGAGTCTCATAGGGCCGCGCAGAGCCTTTTACACCCGCTCTCGCGCCCCCCTATAATACGTATACCTTGAGAAAAAGTTGGAGGTGGAGGTAGCCGAATTTAGGGTAGGTGTAGTAGTGTACGAAAAATGGAAATTGGGGGGAGTAAAATATTTTTCATCAACTTCATTTGAGCCAAAATGTTACAAATTTTGAGGGTGGCGTGGCAAATTTTGGTGGGTGGGGTCTGGGATTTGGCCATATTTTGGGGGTGGGGTCAGATTCCAAAATTTCGAGGGTGGGGTTGGGACGTGTCCACTTGGGGAGAGGGTTCCTCCCCCCCGGTTACACGCACTGGCGTCGATACTTGGGGGCGGCCGCCCTCCCTGAAATAGTTTTGCCCCCCTGGAAAAATTGGGCAAAAAAAACGTTTACGGCCGTTTAAGGTGGTGATTCCCTTTGGCAAAAAAAGTTGCCGGGTTAATACTCGTTTCTTTCTTTGGGGTTAGGAGCCATTTTTTTTATAAAAAGGTTGGTTGACTTTTCTCTTTTTAATGCATACCATGAAACTAATGTTGCTTTTTTAAAATATTTTTGACACATTTTAGAAGAAGTATAATCTTCCAGATTTTTTGCAGACTCAAGTAAATTTTTTCGCGAGACATCGGTTATATCATTCGATACCTCCATCAAATAGCTGGGGACGATTTTTTATTTATTGTGAAATCGCTCTTCGTTATAGAGAAATAAGCTGAAATGTGTGCGTAACCTGTATTTTGCCTACTTTTTCCAAATTTGTCAAGCGATTACTTTAGCTAGAAAGCAGCAATCGGGGCAACTAAAAAATCGTCCCTGGGTATATTTGTGCAGAACACATTTGTTCAGTAGCAGCCCTCCAACTTGCATGGTGAATGCTCCACAATCTTTGGAAAAAATTGGTCGTGTTTTTGCAAAAATTACCTTTTTTATGATAGCAGCCTACAGGATAGCAGTTGGAAGACGATCATGCGTCGGATAATTTGTCCCTGTGAGACCTTCAGATCGACGCCCTTAGTTGGATTTTATGGCTTGCGTAGTTCAAGAAATGTTGGATTATCTGATTTCTGCAAAAATGACAAGTTTTCGACGCCAAAACAAGAAAATCGGCTATATCTCACGGTAGAGAAAAGCTAGAAACTTGCTTTAAAAAGTAAAAATGTGAAGCTCATTGAGATCTTTCGAATAAATATAGTCATAACTGTATAGCAGCTGCCGAACGTTCAGAAATTGGGAAAAACCACTCTAACCGGAAATCTCGAATTTTTGAATCGGGATTGCGCGGAGGGTGTTAGAACGCTAAAAGAACTTATTTCGGAAAGTTTCATCAAATTTCATCATGATTTACGCCGCCAAATAACAATATGTGCCCAAAAGGAATCACCACCTTAAGCAATTATAGACTACAATTTGGGCTTACTCTTGCACATTTCGGCATACGTACATTTAATTTTCAAGCCCCATTTTCGGATATATACCAAAACTAGACAGAAGCATTTGAGTACGTTTAATGCGTTGTACATCAAAAAAGAGCATTTTAGAGAAGAAATCTTGGTACATTAAGTTTAGGGGGGTTTTCTTTCCTCAAATATCGGCTTTTGGTCGGGTCCCTCGAGCATAGTTTTCCTGGAACTTAGGGTCTCCGGGGTAAATCTTGGGATCTTGGTGGCCGACCCCCGAAATGTGATAGGGGTACCCCCAACCCCCCCCTCCAGACATTTCGAAAAATGGCCAAAAAATGCAAAATTTTCTCTATCTTAGCCCTTTTCCTGCAAAACATGACTTGTTTTAACATTTTAGGCGTTTTTGCACAGTCTAAAGTGCGCAGGCCATTTTTTAGTTCTGTGTAAATGTAAAATTTCCGTTTTTCAGGTTATTTTGAAATATTCAAGATTTTATATCTTGCCTAAAGCGGCGCAAGCGTATGGAAGAAAAAACTGCTATTACTTTACAATTATACTGGGTTTACTTTAGGCAAAAATAAGTGGGGGGGGAGAGTGGGAGGGACGCCCCCCCCACTAGTGGGGGGGAGGTCGAAAAGTGGGGGGGGGGAAATAAAATTAGCCAAAAATGCTGTATAAATAGCCTGTTTTCCACATATATACACTTCAAGAAAATGAAGTAAACGCTGGCCAGCAGGCGGATCCACGAAGGATACAAGGCCCATTGGCTCTCTCCTGTTCGGACTAAGGCTACGGCCTTGATGACTGCAGGCAGGCGTTTTTCACATATACGTATACACTGCTATATATAACTATGCTTAAGAATGCTCAAAAGTCAAGTTATAGTGTAACCGGTGTCATGTAATGTCGTGTCATGACATAGGCTAGAATCAACGTCTGTGTGTGTTTGACTGATACATATATAACTGAGGCGTGACTGTGTTTATCTCAATCTTTATCCCCTGAGTTCCAGATTGTGTCCCCCCCCCCTTAACATTTCTAGTTCCCCCAAGATCTTAAAAACATTTCCCCCTTGGCTTTGACATTTAGGCCCGTCCTGTTTTGCAGATCCGTGCGTCACCGAAACCATTTAATTAACCCAAAAATAGCCGGGGATGACATTTAGGTTGACATTTGAAGGAAGCCTTCAAAGGGCACCGCTCGCCTATCAAAGAGGGGAACCTCTCAGTATTCTTGGTCTTGATCCTAACTCTAGGTGTGCGCTTGCCCTGGTCGGTTTAGTTCTCTACCCTAACCCGCTGTGTGGTGCGCTATTGTGTCTGTTTGTGTTTGGGTGTCTTGAAGCCAACTTAGCTTGGCAGACGTGGTCAGTATTGGCTAGACGGACTGGCCTACTTGTGTTTTTGATACTGTACGGTGTCAAGTTTACTAAATAAATGGTAGGCGCTACTTTTAATGTTGTTGATTAACTTACTTAGGAGGAATTGAATTAACTGTAGTAAACCGTATTCATCTGTAGAACCTTACCGGACGCATTAACAGCGCACTCTGCCGTACGGCCACGATCAGCACTTTTCCTGCTTCGCAGGGTGGACCACTTAACCACACAATCAACCTAGCAACCTTACACTAGTGTATACGCGAGTGCGCATCAGCGAATTGTCGTGTGGGTAGGAAGCAGTTACCATTATCTTGACTGAAGATAAGATCATTAGACATTAGATAATATAAGATATTAGATATATTAGAATGTCGTATATGCGAATTGTCGTGTGGGTAGGAAGCAGTTACCATTATCTTGTACGTGTACAGAAGCGGGGATCTGGGTGCGAAACACTTGCGAATAGGGTATAGCCAGCCACAGATCCTCACTGGCCGTTTAGCCAACGAAACACGCTCTCCCCGAAACAGTTGTCGCTTGCGTAGTCTAAGGACCCAAGTGATACCTGTTTACAATAGCACCAAAAAAGGCGATTTTTCATCAAAAATTTCCGGCGAGGCCGAAAAAGTTTTGCAAATTTTGACCAAAAATCCTTAAAATTTGGCATTTTCTGGGCACCCTACAGTGAGTGGGGGGAGCCCAAAAAAGTGGGGGGGAACCCAAAAAGTGGGGGGAGGCGCCCCCCGCCCCCCAGTAAAATAAACCCAGCTGTAAAATTAAACTGTACATTGCATCTGCAAACGGTCAACGTAAGTCAGCCGTGGTATGTAAAACCATATATCTGTAACTTTTGATCGAAACCACGCCTCCGCGATGGCTGATGGGGAGACAAAGGTTAGCGCCCTCGTATAACCGCTTGGCCGAGTAGCCCGGCAATAACAACAACAACAACCACGCCTCCCCCTAACCATAGGTGTATATTAGGGATCGACCGGATATCCGGATCCTGCCGGATATTGCAGATCCGGATCCTGAACCGGCAGAAAAACCATCCGGATCCGGATCTTTTTTCAGTTAACGAACCAAAGGAAATTTATTACTGAAACTAAAATATTAATGCCTGGGGCGCTTAAAATTAATTTCTAGAAGCGAATTTTCGTGTTAAGAGTGCGGCTTTTACTGGGGGCTGCCGCCCCCAGACTCCCGTGCACCTTAATATTCAACTGAACCCGAATCAGTAGACGTTGATATACTGTTAACTAATTTTTATGCATGTCAGGTTAAATGAATTTATAATTTAACCATAATTATATGTATATATATGTTTTTATAAATTACTGTTAAATAGGTGTCCATGCGTGTGGTTATTTTCCGACATCTATAGACAAAAATTTAACAAATTTGCAATTTTTAGAATCCTTGACGGGTTGGGTTTTTTAAATTTTAAGTTGTGCTTTTCTGAATTTTTAAGTGATCGTTTTAAGAAAATGGTTTCCTTCAAATTCTCGGTAGTAGCAAAATTTTAACTCTACTTTATTGCGTTTAACCATACCTATATATTGCAAAATTATTAGACAAGTAAGCTTAACCGACTTGTAAACTCATACAATTTAACTTTAGTAAATTTTTTAAGATGGCTCCAAGTAAAATAGATCAGCAAATTTAAAGATTTTTATGAGCATGTACTGCCGTTTCACAAATATGCTGAATACATAAATAGATAAATACAAGCATATATAAATGAGCCGTGCTGTCTACTATCATTCTAACGATTTCGTTTCTAATATTTAATGAAAACGAAAATTCGGAGTTTGTTTTCGTATCGGTTGCGGCGAGTCTTGCTAGGTTTCAGCCGCTGCTACAAAGAATTTAACTGCCGGTATGCAACAACATAATCGAATGAACTGGATCAAAACGTTTATTTAAATTGAAAATGCTGGTTGCTAATAAAACTATATATAACTTAAAAAATTTATTAGTAAATAACTATTTTCTGCAGCAGCGGTATTGGTTTTATTTTTCTCAAGCTCTATGTAAGAAGTTAATGTTAAAGTTAATCTACTTAAGCTGATTTTTTTTGAAAAACTTTGATTGTAAACTGTTCCATGTTTGCGGCTGCGGCATATTCATAAATTTCAAAAATTCGTTATATATATATTTAGCGAAAATTGTTTGTTTCAAGCTAAATGTTTAAGTCATTTGCAGCATTCAAACAAAGAGAAATTGTTGAAACGTAATTCACTATCAGCATTAAAACACATTACCAAATCCACAAAAACCCATAAACATTAACAAAATCAAAGAACAAAATTTTAGAAATTTGCATGTATATATTTCGATGACTAGATCCGGATCCGGCCGGATCCAAACTGGATCCGGATCCGGCAAAATTTTGGATCCGGTCGATCCCTAGTGTATATATATATATATATATGTTACGGGCAGATGAGTAAATTGGACACTTCTGAAAGTGTCCAGACAGATAGATAAATTATGCATGTGCGCAGACAGATAGATAAATTCTTGCAATTATCGCATTCTGTCCGGACAGATGAGTAAATTATCTATGTGTCCAGAACGAGGTTGGACAGATGCGTAAATTTTTTAAACTTAGAACTATTAGTACAAAATATGTGTATAAACTGTTATTTAACTTCAGTATAATTGTTCTTCACTTTATTTTTTATAGTTTATGCAAATAAATTAGGTTTACTACTATATTTTATTAGCTTATGTTTTATTAAATTTTATAAAGTTTATGCTTGATCTTGTTAATTTTATATATCGTTATAGATATCGTTCCAATTATTGATCGCTATTGATAATTTATTTATTTGTTTTGTTAGTTAATTTTAATTTTTAATTTTTTATGTACTTATTTGTGAAATTTTGGTGTCGTAATTTAACCATAATTTAAAATGGAAACCAACGGTGAAATCAACAAGAATTATATTTACGTTTTGAGCTAACGTATAATTATTTACTTATATATATATACGTATTACCGAATCTCTTATTAATTGCAATAACATACAAATAAGTGCACAGAATAATTAATGTTTTACATATACGTGAAATTAACAAGATTAGATAAGATATTTTAAAATTTAATAGATCATAAGGTTATAAAATACAATAACAAGCTTTGGAACAATGCATAGACTATTAAAAACAAGTAACAAAAATGCTCCGCACAAAAGAGGATAATATGTGTGTGTTGGCTGTGTCTATATATCCTTTAAATTCCGGTTGAAGTAAAGACAACAGTTTCATAGGCACGTGAAGTTATTTGGCACAACAAGTTTGGGTGGGTGGCTCCATGACAAGTTGTTCCGTTCGCTGAGGACTTTCATTTGACACAAATTTGACCACTTTTAAAAAATTCCATTTTTGACCTTTGACATTTCTACAGACACTTTGGGTACGCAGTACTATGACAAAAGTTGCCCAGCTCACTTAGAGCTTTCATTTGATACCAAATTTGACTACTTTTGAAAAATTTTATATTTGACCCAAAATCGCCTAAGTCCCCCCACCCCACCCCACCACAGCACAGCAGAATTTATCTATCTGTCTGCGCACATGCATAATTTATCTATCTGTCTGGACACTTTCAGAAGCGTCCAATTTATAGCAATGTTCACAAAAAAAATCACCCCGAAAATTCACAAAAAAAAAATCACCCACCTAGACGGCTAATAACAAGCCGCAGCCAGAAAATTTTTTGCATGGTAATAGCCACAGGTCCCAACCTAAACATATGTAAGTTTGACTGCCGAGGCCCAACTCCTCCGACTAGGGTGCCCAAAATAGTCGACCCACCCAAAATCGGACTCTCGGACAACTCCGGACCAAAATGGAAATTTTTGCTAATACTCACTATGGACTTTGCGCAGCTACCCCATATTATGCATGTGACATGTCCTAACTCTAAGCTATCCAACCATATATTGGATTCCCTGCCATGTCCTCTGGGTTCGCCACCGGCGGGTGATTTTTTTTGTGTGAACAAATTCACAAAAAAAAAATCACTACCAAATTTTTGTAAAATGCCTCTGGGGCAACCGCTAGGGTAAAACTAATGCCAAATTCGAGCTCAGCGACCCAAAAAACCTATATAGAGCATGTTTTAGGTACCTCAACCCCTTTCTGGCAGACGGTCCGGCCGATGGACCCGGCCCGGACCCTCCGGACCCAGGGGGTGGTCAGGATCACCTATCTGGGCAAAAGCTACCTAAAAACTAATGCTAAATTTGAATTCTACGCACCGAAAAACCTATATAGGCGAGTTTTTAGGCTTCTGGGACCTTGAATTAAAATTTTTGGTCAGTCACGTGACCCCGACCCAGGTCACGTGACCCTAGGCCAAGTCACGTGACCATTCCAGATGCGAAATTACTCCGCCAAATTGTTTGTTCTGTGCTTACTAGAGCAATAGAACACAAAATAAGTGGATTCCTAGCTTCCTGGTATCAATAGTAAGGGTCAAGCATATTGGCCTGGGTAGCCACTTTGGACCCGGGGGCCGAGAACCAAAATTCGAAGTTCAGCCGGTGCAAAAGAAACTTGGGGGTCCAAATTTTTTTACATAATAACACTATGGACTATGCTCTATTTATGCACGAAAAGAAAAATTTCCTAGCTATATCCTGAGAACAGATCCGGTGGTGATTTTTTTTTGTGAACAAGTGATTTTTTTTTGTGAATTCGTTCACAAAAAAAAAATCACAAAAATTTTTTATAACTCACGCTACACAAGGGCTACCGGCATGAAATTTGCACCACAGCTAGAGGGGGTCACTACCGTTCCATACGTACCAAAAGTTTTTCGATCGGACTTCATTTGCGAAATTGCCAGCAAAAATTCGATTTTTGATTTTTTTTTTGTGAACATTGCTATATTCATCTGCCCGTAACATATATATAAAGTAACAAAAATGCTCCGCACAAAAGGGGATAATATATGTGTGTTGGGCCTATGTCTGTCGTTTAAATTCCGGTTGAGAAAGCAAGTATATAAATCCGACACAGCAAGTTTGGGTGGGTGGTTGTATGGCGAAAGTTGTTCTGTTCGATGCGGGCCTTCATTTGACTCGAAATTTGACCACTTCTGAAAATTTTAATTTTTGACCCAAAATCGCCTAAGTCCCCACCCCACCCCACCACAGCCCTCTACAGCCACTTTAGATACGCACTTCTATGACAAAAGTTGCTCAGTTCGATGCGGGCTTTCATTTGGTACCAAATTTGACCACTTTTGAAAATTTTAATTTTTGACCCAAAATCGCGTAAGTCCCCACCCCAGCCCACCACAGAACTCTACAGCCACTTTGAGCATGCAATTCTATGACAAAAGTTGTTCAGGTCACTTAGGGCTTTCATTTGGTACCAAACTTGACCACTTTTGAAAAATTTTATTTTTGACCACTTGACCCCCCTACCAGATTTACCCTTCAAACGGCAAAGTGGAGAAAGTCCAGCAAAATGGGTGGGTCGGACGGTAAAACGGACTCCGGGAATGAGCTGGGCGCACCAGAAAACCCCTATGGACAAAGTTTTGAGAGGCTATGCACAGTCCTATACACTAGCGTAGATACGGGGGGGGGCCGCCCACCCCCGGAAATGGTTTGGCCCCCCTGAAAAAATTGGTCAAAAGAAAAATTTTAAGCCCGCGCGAAGCGCGTGCGTTCAAATTTATCATAAACACAAAGAAATTGTACTAAAATGCCCCAAAAATTAGTGCATTTGTACTTCATTCAAAAATTTTCGCGCCTACGGCGCGACTTAGTTGTTAGCATTCTATATATAATTAAACTTTTACTAGTTTGCTTTACTTTACTTTGCTTTGCCAGCTTTGTAGTTTTATTAGCTGCATTATTGCAAACATGATTGCCTTAAATGGTGGATACTGGAAATGTGCTGCTTGGAATACCCTGTTCATAATGGGAGCATCCAAACTGAGTTTTCGTACGAGACTATAGAAGTGGAAAATATTTAGCAAATTAAACAACAAAATTTGGTTTTGGCAATTGATAATATACAATGCAAAGAATTCAATGTTTCAATAGCGTTTTAATGGCAAAATTGAAAAATTTTCTCAACTTCTGGGGGGCTCCGCCCCCCAGACCCCCCTTGGGTTTTAGCATGCCGCTTTCGGTTAGAATATATTATAGCTTAGACCCTTATAAAAATTTTGTACATAGTGTTCATACAATTATTGAGCAAAAAATAAAAAATTTACTCCCCCCCAGACTTCGGTCCAAACCGCCCCCCCTGAAAATTTTTTGTATCTACGCCACTGGTCCTATATATATGGTGTTCTTGGAAGTCGGTACCGACTTGGCCCTCCCGACAGCAAAGTGGAACCAGCCCAGCAATATGGGTGGGTCCGACGGCAAAACTGCTTACGGGAATCAATTCGCCGTGCCAGAAAACCTTTGTATAAAAGAATTGAGCTTTCTAAGTTGAATACACAGCGAGAAATTTCGATTTTTCATTTTTCGGATTTTCACCATTTTTAACCGGCCACTGTGGTCGCATGGGAAGTGATAGAGAAACGAGACTTAGCTATTTAGTTAGTTCAATATATGTCGCTTCTGAATATAAAAAGAAATCGGCTCCAGCTCTTAACTTTCGAGCTGCGCAGCGACCACAATAATGGTCACTTTTCGCCCTGAACCGACTTTGCGGCGCCGCTGCGGCGCTGTGGCGCACCTGCGGCGCAAAAAAGTAGCGATTCTTAAATGGCGCATGGGGTACTACCAGACCCTATACCCCTTTAGGTCTGGCCTCTGCTGCAGATTACCTGAAGAGGCGGAAAGTCAGGACAATACGACCATTAAATAGGAGAAACCGAAAAAAAATCGCCGCCATAACCGGTCCGGGGCGCAACTTTTTAACGGTAAGTGATACGGGGCTGAAACTTCACACACATACTAAACTCGATGTGCTCTACAATTTGCGCATGAAATCTGCGCAGGATCTGCGCAGGATTTTGCGCAGCTTCTGCGCAGCTTATTTTACACTGTCTCCAGCCACTTTTCACACATATTATAGGGGTCGCTGCCGCGACCCCTATGATATATAGTCGGGGCGGGGAAAAAAAACCAGTGTCACAGAGGGGTAAAAAAAACCACCCCCATAGGGAACTCAAGATAGCAGATGGAGAGCCCTAGCATAGCGCAAATTAAAGCGCTATCTTTAAACAACAAATGCATACCCTAAACATTGGTATGGGCCAAAGCAGTCGACTCTGATAGTGTTCCAAAGTTGACTCGCCACCTCCAAAACCTAAAAATTTCAAAGTTTTGCTAAGCTTGTTTGTAGAAACCTGTAAAGAAAACTTAGCTAGTCTTTTGCATAGAGGCACATATCGACCCCCTCTATCGTTTGGTATAGACGGCAGCCTCCTACCTTTTATCCAGGCTGAGTACTGACATGTAATTTTTTTCCCCGCCAAATTTGACCCTGAGCGGGGAAAAAAAACCACTACCCAATTTTTAAAAATTGTCCATTATGCAGTTCTGCGCAATTCTGATGGTCTTAAACGATAAAGCGCGTTTTGTTTTGTGATTCTGGTTCAAAAAATACGCATCTGGAGTCTCAGATAGCTCATAAATCGAGAATTAAAATTTGCTGCATCATCGTGCCAGGTTTCATATGTTTTCAAGGCAAATTTTTCAAAAATTTGAAAAACTTACTGAAATTGCAATTTAATGCCAAAAATAACTGAAATAATGATAAACAATGACATTTGCAAGTGTTTTGGTATATTTGTAACTGTCTGGTGCCGTTTATACGGCTATAGCAGGTTATTTCTTGGGTACAGACAGCATTGACAGAAAATGTACCTGACTATGTCAGATAAACAGCTTTTTACTGAAAACAAACTGCACCATGCTGTTCAGAATGGCCAAAAATGTAGAAACAGCCTTTAAATATTGCTCAGCTGGCTAACTTGGGTCATTTTTAGTACTGTGATTTTTTTCCCCGCACGTGGTTTTTTTTCCCCGCCTTGGCGGGTAAAAAAAAACCAGTGATGGAGTTTTTTTTCTCCGGCAATACGAATGATTCAGAAACGCTAGAAGTCCCACTGGATAGCCGGCATGCCAAACTATAATTTGCACCAGGCCAGAGATTTCTAGCGCTTATACAGAAAAATTAGGAGCCTTATTTCCCCAGGCGGTTTTTTTTCCCCGCCCCGACTATACCACCTGTTTGGGTTGGAGGGGAGTAGAAGGTCCAAATTTGGCTAGGGAGTCGGGAGACCCCACCAAAATCCGAAATTTTGGGGGGAAGGACCCCTAAACTGTACCCTAGTTTTTTTAGCTAAAAATGCTCATTTTCGCTGTACATACTGTACATTAAACGTACTCAAAAGCTTCTGTCAATAGTAGAGATGGGCACTGGATATCCGGATAACATTTATATCCGGATATCCTATTTGAGAAAAATATCCGGATATTCATTATATACGTATTCTGACAAAATAACAAAAAATTAGCAAATTTTTGTCGAATTTTAACTTAAAATCGCTATAAAATAGCGTATAAACGCCTGAAACTATCAAAACAAGCCTCGGTTTCACGGAAAACGCGTTAAAATATAGAAGATTTTGCATTTTAGGCCATTTTTTGGATTTTCTGAGGTCCCAATTTTGGGGGGGTTCGGGGGGGGGGAGGGTACCCCACATCACATTTCGCGCGTCGACCACCAAATGTTCAGAGCTTACCCCTCCCCCAACCAAAATTTTCCGGTGAAACTATGGTTTGATTAAGCTCGGCTTGGGTTGAGTAGTTGAGGTCGAGTAGGAGGGGAGGTCTGGCCTCTCCGTGGGGGGTCTCAGCCTGGTATACCTATGCCCCTAACACATCTATTCTACGCCCCCCAACCAGTAGCGGCGCCAGGAGTTTTTGAAAGAGGGGGGGGGCCGGGCCCGACCCAAAAATCCGGCAACCTTTTTTGGGATATCCAAAATTTTTGCCGAATTTTAGCAAATTTTACCTTCATTTCCCAAAAATTCACAAGTTTTAGCTAAAATTTTTCGATTTTTAGCAAAAATATTTCGATTTTTAGCAAAAATTTTTCTATTTTTCTATTTTTAGCAAAAAGTTTCCGATTTTTTGAAAAAATGTCCTAAAAACACTAAAATTATACATATAAACAGCTGAAAAATTTTTCAAGGGGGGGGCCGACACCCCAAAAAGAGGGGCCCAAATCGCAAATCACCGGGCGCCCCCCTGGCGCCGCCACTGCCCCACCCCAACTCCATAGATGTACCTTGAGAAAACGTTGGGGGAGGGGGTAGCCGAAATTAGGGTGGGTGAGGTCGAGGTGGGGTCAACCATAGGTTATACCTGGGGGCAGGCGCGTAGCCAGGGGGGGGGGGGAATGGGGGAATTTCCCCCCCCCCGAAATTGTGTTGCCCCCCAGGAATTTTTCCTGCTATGTGTAAAAACGCCCATTTTTCAAAAATTTTTCGCGCCTTCGGCGCGAAATAAGTGTATTCTACCGTTATGATACGTGTTTCGCGCTTAAAAACGAATACCAATTACTCTATTTGGTGTACTTTGACCACCTTCTGCATCATTTGGGTGCAGGAACACGCACTGCGATTTAAAAATTATTGTAATTTCAACGAATACTCTGTAAAAATTCCACAAAGGTCACGAAATCAGCTTCTGGGGGGCTCCGGCCCCCAGAGCCCCCGAAAAAATTTTGGATTCCCCTCCCCCGAAATTTTTTTCTGGCTACGCTAGTGCCTGGGGGGGGGGTTGGGGGGGGAGGGTAACCCCTCCCCCCAAATGGAAAAGTGCCGACCCCACCCCCATAGGTGTGGCTGGCGAAAAAAGTGGGGGTGGGGGTTCAGAAAAAAGTAGGTAGGGGGTTTTGGCGAAAAAAGGGTGAGGGGGTTCGCGAAAAGTCGATTTGGGGGGAGGGGTAAGAAAAATTTTCGAGGGGGGGGGTCGGCGAAAAATTGGTTTTTCGTTAAAAAATTGAAGAATTTTCTCAATTGACAGCTATTTTTAACGATTTTTAGCTCAATTAAGCGAATTCTAGCAATTTTTCGCTAATTTTTGGAATTTTTTGGAAAAATTTCGAATTTTTAGCTAAAAATTTTCAAAAAAATTTTAAGAATATAGGTAGGGCTTTGAAAATTTTTAGGGGGGAGGGGTCTGAAAAAATCGATTTGGGGGGAGGGGTAGGAAAAAATTTTTAGGGGGGAGGGTCGGCGACCCCTCCATTTGGGGGGAGGGGTCCCCCCCCCTACCCCCCCCCCCCCTAACACACCTATGCCCACCCCCAAATGGCTAAATCCCAGACACAGGAAAACCTTTTTCGGAAAAAATCGGAAAAAAATCAGAACTCATTTTTCCGATTTTTTTCGGAAATTATTCCTATTTTTTTGTGCAACTTTTCCGATTTTTTCCCGATTTTTTACCCAAGTTTTTCCGATTTTATCCGGAGATTTCACAGGGAGAAGTTGGAATGGAAAAAATGCGGTAAATAACCTGGTAAAAAAGTGGTAATTTGCTATATGTTGTAAATGGCAGTGATTTACACTGAATTTACCAAACTTTTACCTGCGCAAGGTATTACACTTTTACCATAAAGGTTCCATGGTTTTTCAACTAGATTACAAAATTTTACAATGGATTAACTATATAAAATCCCGTTTTTACAATACTTTAACGATTTTGTGTTCCATAATTTAACAGAGAATTTACAACGTAAGTCTCATGATTTTAGCAATACTAGCCTATACCAATAAACATGGTAAAACGGTGGTAATATTGCCGTTTCTGCCAGTTTTAATCTACTATGGTTTTACAATGATTGTAGTGTAGTTTTCCTACGAGGTATAATCGTTGTACATTTGGGAAACTTTAATCAATGAATGTAACATGAATTTACCACGATTTTACAATGAAACTAAGACGTGGTAAAAACATCGAAAACACTGCTCAGTGATTGGCTGGAACTGGCATCAATTTACCACGTTTGTACAACGCAATTTCAACGTGGTAAAAATATGGGAAAATGCTAAGCGTTTGGGCTGGAACTTACAACAGTTTTACCACGCTAAACCGACGGCGGGAAAAACCCACTTTTCAAAATCAACATTTTTTCTAGCAATTAGCGGGAAAGGCCTAACTAATACATACATTTGTTTAATAGAGCCTATATATAGATAAATTGGTATAGGTTTTACCTGGGCTCGTTCTGTTGCGGGTGGTCCAGGGGTCGAAATCGGAAATGGTACCATTTCAAGCCAAATTTTCAATTTTGGCTAAAAATGCTTTTTGCCTTAAAATGGGTCTAGCTTGGTTCTATACAGGAAACACACGTTATCTACACGATAGGATTCCTAAACTGCCGAATACAACCAATTTAAAAAATTTCCAAAATTTGCCATACATTTTCAAATGACCATGACCTCAATTTTTGAACAAAAACAAATATATTTTGATGCAGTGATACCAAAAACAACTCGCTCTTGCATTTGGAACGGTTAGAAATGCTCCTGTCAACTTTCCAAAAAATTTTCGGGGTGGGTTTCCCCCCCCCCGCATATGGGTTTTTCAACCAGTTTGGGACAATTTTTTTCCCTAACGGCGCACCCTAGAGAGATGTTTTATAGCTCGTAAAAAAGCTTACGTTAGGCCTAGCTGCCCACATAGTCAGCATTTCAATATCTCAAACCAGTAAAAAGTTCTGGCCAAAAATCTGAAAAGTGGGTTTCCCCCGCATACATAAGTATATACATATGGGTTCCCCCCGCAGTGGGTTTTTTCCCGGCAGTTTGGGACAATTTTTCTCGCCAATTTTTCTCCTTAGCTCACAAGAAAGCTTATATACGACTAGGCCTTAGCTGCCTGTATATAATCAGCATTTCGATATGTCAAACCACTAAAAAGTTCTGGCTAAAAATCTGAAACCTGGGCTTTTCCCGCTTGACAATATAATATTTCAAATTTTAACACATTTAGAACAAAGTTTCCAAACACATCCTTGATTTTGGAAAAACCCTGGTATATTAATATGCATGGAAAAAATCGAATGGCTGATGGCCGATCGAAACACGATATATATTGTATAATATATATTACAGGACTTCGCCATTTTTAGATAATCATTTTTGTTCTATCAATAGTTTTGCACATTTATATATACATATATAGTGGCTCAAATATGTAATCTCTAATAACTTATTCGAAACAACTTTCGCGCAACTGGCCTGAACGAGTATGGAGAAATAAAATTTCGGAGTATATATGGCATATAAAAGCATGGTATATATATTAAAATTACAATTATATACAATTAAATATTAGCAATATCTCAACATACATTTTCGGTAATTAGTTGGAAAAATGGAATGTTTGCAAAAACATTTCTAAATTTCAGTATTTTCGAGTCAAATTCTTGAATGAGTTTTTGGGGTGGAAGGGGGGGTGGTCTGGAATTTGGCAATGTGAGAGTGGGGGGGGTCAGTCTCTAAAATATGAGGGCTGGTTTGGGGGTCTTGTGTAAAGTTTTGGCCCCAAGGGATGCGTATATGGGCGACCAAACAACTTTACGGGGTGCTGTGCGCTGTAGACTGGATACGCAACCTGGACTGGAGATGATTTCCAGGCCGACCTCGACAAGCCTCGCCAATTAATTACGCCAGATATTAGTGAAACTTATTCTCACTCCCACTACGTTACCCCAAATCTAGACCCTAAGTACCCTACTTACCGAACTAAACAACTAAACTTAGCTAAAAAACACTAGGCCAAGTGGCCGTGATATAATATTTAATGTAACAGCTGGAGGGGGGACTTACAGAATGAGAGGCAGTTCCAGAATATTGACCATAAATTGTTGGTGCAGAGCAAATATAATATACAGCAGCAGAAAATACAAGAAACGTTTGTTGCCCCGAATAAAATATAATTGGGAGCTCCCGTCCCACCTATCACCAGATGGGAGGCTATTTACTCTCCTACACCGGATTTCAACAGCACTCGAGAGCCCCAATGAATGGCAGATACGGTATAGTAAAGCATAAATTTGGACCGGAGCAAGTAGAGAGAACCGACTTCACACGTCAAGCGCAAAACTAAGACTGACTAACTGGGCGGAAAGTCATCAAAAGAAACGTGCAATCATGCGATCACACGTGACTTCCGCCCAGCCAATGAAAAGCGAAAAGAGTTTCGAAACAGAAATTTCCCGACAAACTAGAATATGCATGCTCTATCTTTGCAGACAGTGATTACAACATAAGTTTCACATTCAGATAACAAATCAAAAGCAGGCTTTTAAAGAAAACTAGAACCCACAAAATGTTTAGAATATTGAAATACATCTTTTGAAATAATAAAATAATTATGCACAGTAGGGCTTTCTTGCCCTACTGTACACTTGTCCTTCAGGGGTGTTTTCCCTCTCCCTCAACTCTCACGGGAGAGTTTCCCCCGCCCACCCCATCCCCGTTTATACACATATGCCCCACCCCAACCAATTCGGCCTTTTCGCAAACTCTAGGTCCCAAGTTACTGTACAGCGAAGCGAAATGAACACAAAATTGCTCGCGGAGTAGCTTTCCTTAAAATTACAATGTTTTTACCATATTTCTACACAATAGAAAAAACGTGCTAAAATTAAGACTAACATTTATATACCATGTTTTTACCACAATTCCTAATATGGTAAAATAGTTGTAAATCCAGTATACACATTTTTCACACTTTTACAATACATTTACCATGAAATTATGCAATGCTAAAGACATGGTAAAATTGTCGTAATAAGTTAACACGTTTTTACCATAGTGCAAAACTATGGTACATTCATTGTACAAGTTTTACCACGAATAAACGATGTGCGACAATCGTGGTAAATTCGACCTAAAATTTTTACAGCAGGCTTTTAAAGAAAACTAGAACCTACAAAATGTTTAGAATATTGAAATACATCTTTTGAAATAATAAAATAATTATGCACAGTAGGGCTTTCCCGCCCTACTGTACATGTCCCCAGGGCTTACCGCCCGAGCTCCTGCGAGGGAACCGGCAGAAAAGCTCAATTTTGAACCGGAAAGAAATTTTTAAGAAACTAGAAGGAAGGGTACGGCCATACATAAGTAAAATTCCAGTAGAAGAATGCCAAGAAGAAATGCTAATCAAAACTATAGTAGTAGAAACTTGAACAGTAAAGAAAATTTTAGCGAGGCCATAGAGGTATGGAACCATCCCCGGATCCAACTAGAAGGCGCCTGGACTAAAGGTCAACCACGGGTGGAGCGCCGGGGAACCGTCAGCTATGTAATCAGCTGGAATTTGAGCGAAAATTATTATGAGTAAAAAGAACCGGATAGGGTGTCATTGCGCGGCATAGCGAGATCACCCTGAAACAGGGGAGCGCTCGCCTCACGTCATCGAATCACCTCGATGGTGGGCGCAGACTCACGAAGAGACTATGATGCCGTTACAGCGCTCATGACGACGCAACTATCAGATGGCAGGGAGGCATATGCCGCCGACCCCTCCAGTTTGGTAAGCGTAATTTTAGGGACAGGGTTCGTTGGGACAACTACCATTTGCGCCCGCAAAAGTAGAATTTTAAGCTAAGGTGTGGTGACCATGCTAAAGCCCGGTTCATACCTCTGTCCGTTTGTCCGTTTCTGGTTGTCCGTTTGTCCGTTTGTCCGTTTGTCCGCTCACATATTGGTTCATACCTTTCCGTTTGTCCGTTTGTCCGTTTTTCCGTTTGTCCGTTTGTCCGTTTGTCCGTTTGAGTTTTTGATTCATACTTTTCCGTTTGTCCGTTTGTCCGTTTGTCTGTTTGTCCGTAAGGGTTGTCCGTTTAGACTTCAACACTGCTCTACTTTTCCGTTTGTCCGTAAGCAAGAAGTATGAATCAATTCATAAAAGCAAACCAGACAAACGGGCAAACGGACAAACGGACAAACGGAAACGGACAAACGGACAGCTAGGTATGAACTGATATGTGTGTACAGTAAAACGGACAAACGGAAAAACGGAAATTCGGACAAACAGACAAACGGACAAACGGACAACCGGAAAATAGGTATGAACCGGGCTTAAAGGGAATTAATAGGGACCTTTTTGTCCATCCCCGGACGCCTCACTATACTAGTAACAAGAAAAGTTTTAGCCACTAAGAAAATTTTGGTTAATTTTTTGGTTAGACTTTTGGTTAGCTTTTAAGAATTTTGGCAAATACTCAAGATACAAAACAATATTCAAACACTGAACAAGATACATATTATATGCATATACATAAGACACATGAAATTATTAAATATATTAGGGCTAGAATTTAGTTAGAAACCCAGTAGTTATATAAATAAGGAATTTGATCTGTTTAAAAAGGTTAGAGATTAAAATAAGAAATCAAAATTTTTGGTAATAAAGTACTAAAACAATTATTTTATGACTAAAATGTTGACTAAAACTGCACCATAATTAAAGTTTCATACATAATATAAACATCTAGCGTCTCTACCGCACACAACTTATTCTTCGATGCCTTCTTTCTTCTGGGGTAGGAAAAAGTCACTAGTCGGGAGAGAATATCAGTCATGTAATGGCATTCATAATAGGAATGGCAAGTTGGAGAAATAGTCATAATTGAGGTATATAAGTCCAAGTTGAGGGTCATAATTGAGAATCAGGTAAAGTATAGTCAAAATATGGCAGTCATAGTAGAGGAAGAATTGATCATAAATATAGTCATAGAAGTAGAATAGTCATGGATCGTAAGATCAGGAGGGAAGGATAATAGTATGTTGGGGACTGGTAGGTACCAACCAATGATTTGGGACAACATCCGCCGTTGTTTCTTCATTGAGGCACCGTTTGGGTTGTGGTCACCGCCGATGTTGAGGCTATGAGGTTCATCCGTCGAAGATTTTTACCATAGGAAGGAGCCAGCTGGTCAACAAAACATCACCGTTTCGGACCTTATCCTACCCCTCACCGGGCAGGCCCAACCCATCTCCGGGCGGGAGGGGAAAGTACTAGGCTTCGCCATACGTAGTACTTATTGAAGGTAAGCCTGGTCTTATCCAGGCATAGCCGGGATTTAGACTTCTCTGAATACGCCGGATTTAGTAATGACACACCGGCACATGGATGGTAAATTCTGCCTGGTTATTCTATTCCGGCAATATAATTGCCAATTCTATTGGTGTCGAGGCTAAACTCCGCCCGCACTTATGCATTTCGCAGCGCCGACGATAGTAATTAGAGAACATGGGCCGTCCATCTACTGCGACCACTATTTATTGCCGGATGCCGCAATAAATCCACATGCTCTGTGGGCCGTGGCTATTCGAGTCTCTATAGGCAGACTGACTTATTTAAAGCAGAGGACTAACTCCGTCCACAGGTACTAGCTACCCACAGTACCTTAAGGGTAAAGTCAAGTATTTCTCCGGAACCGCGACTAATCCGTCTAGTCCCTACTTGCACTAGTCAGTATAGGTGCAACGTACCGCACCACTTTCTGTTGATAGCCTCAACAGTGCTAGGATACATGTTCTTATAAGCTCTATCCGGGGAGTTCATGCAAGAGCTATATATACATAGATGAAAATACATTACCGTGCTCCAAAAAATGCAGAGCAGCCTTGGTCATTGGCAGGCGCTCCCCGCAATTACTGCCGAACAGGTAGGGTCAGCATAAACCGCCTCCTCAGGTGAAATAGGGTGTATCCCCACACCCAACTTTAAGTACCATGTATGTGTGAAAAAAAGAGAAAAAACGAAGATTGCCAAACGGCATAATAGCTGTAAGCATGGTTGATGTGTGATAGGTACGAATAAAACGACTACGTGTGGTACGAAGACCGGTGCAGGTACTTGAAGGGTGCAAGTGTAGAACCTAACTAAGAGTAAAATACCTAACTAAGAAACCTAACTAAGAGTGCATGAGAGCGGTAGGAGGAGGAGAGTGTAACTTACATCCCTCCTGTAAAAAGAAAAAACCCAAGGTAGGATCCTTTTGTGTAATGAAAGGAAATTAAGTCTAAAAAGTTTACAACTAAACTAGATAGGAAACCCCCATAGGTAAATTTTAGAAGTATATAAGTTAAATAAGATAATAGTCTATTATGAGGGAATAAAATTATAATAAGGGAAAGAGTAAAGTTTGAAATGGATTTACAACGAAACACCCCTTAAAAAATTATTAAGAGTCTAAAAGGATCCTAGAAAATTTAACCCACCCAAGGAGAAAAACCAAAGGGAACCACGCTTACAGCCGACAGAAAAAAAATAGCTAAAGGGCCCAAGAAAAGTTAGACACGCGTGGCCACGCGATTTATGAATACAAGTATAAGCAAGTAGTGGTACTTGAGCGGGAATTCACCCGGAGGCATAACAAACTAGATTTCGATGACAGGCAACTTCACTGGCTTGTCAACAAACGGTTTCAAGCGGTTTATATTCACGATGGTAAGCTCTCCCTGACCTTTCACCAGGCGGATCTTGTATGTAGAAGCTGAGAGCTTTTCCACGACACGATAAGGGCCTTCATATTTGGGCCTCAGCTTCTTACATAAGCCAGAAGGGACATTCTTATTCTCAACGTTGAGCATAACCAGAACCCCTGGTTTGTACTCAACTGGGCTGGCTTTCAGGTCATAGCGTTCCTTATTTACCAGGGCCGCTTCTGCCAGATGTTCGTGTGCAATTCGCCATGCCTCATCTAACCGAGACACTAGATGGCTACTAACATCGCCATAGTCTTTGGTCAAGTCCCCGCTCCGGGACTTGAAAAAGTTATCCTCAGGAAACCGGTAATCCCTACCAGTCATGAGGAAATATGGTGTCTCCTTGGTAGAGCTATGAACCGTAGCTCGATAGATACACAGACCCCAAGGCAGGGAATCGTCCCAATCATCCTGGAACCGATTAACATACTTAATGATAAGTCCAGGTATGGTCCGGTTGAACCGCTCAACTACCCCGTTGGTTTGCGGATGGTACGCCGTGGAGACATGAAATTCGGGCCTTGATCTGTTAGAATGCATGCCGGTGCGCCCCACCGTGCCACGAAGAAATTAAAGTACCAATAAGCCGTAGTCTCCGCCCTTTCGTTGGGCATAGCAAATGCCTCTGCGTACCTCGTGAGATAATCCACGATGGTAAGGACGCAGGTATTATGGCGCTTCGTGCCGTTATTGCCGAAGTGCATGACGTCCATGGCCACCATATCTAGTGGCCGCCTGACTGTAACTATATTGCGCAGGGTGGCCTGATGCCGACGAGGGCCATCATTGAACTGTGCACAGGCCTTGCATTGCCGGATAAAGTTGGTCAGATCCTGTGACATGGTAGGCCAGTAATAACGAGAGGCCAGACTCGCATGAGCCTGGGTATAGGCCCTGTGTCCACCGGAAGTAAAGTCTGAATGAGCCTCGGCCAGGATGCGGTCCCGCTGGCTCCGCGGTACCACAACCGTTTTAAACGAGGCTCCTTCATTCAGTAGGGACCGGTAGAGGACACCATCTTCGATGGAGAAATCGGCCCGAAACTTCAATAAGTTAGAGGCCTCGTCAGCATCAGACGGCAGCTTCTTGTGCTCCATATAATCCAATAGAGCTGCGAATTCTGGCTCTTCGCGAAGCTGACGTTTCCAGCCCACTAAGGTGTTGGGAGGTGGCGGCTCCACCACCGTAACTGGACACACCTCTGGTGGATACATCTGCTCCGTGCCATCCACCGCTGCCGAGGCTGGGTCGTCAAGGGGGTCGTACCGTGACAACGTATCCGCCACGTTGTTAGTACGGCCTTCTTTGTATTCCACTACGAAATCGAAGCCCTGGATTTCGAGTGCATACTTGGCAAGCTTGCTCTCAGCTAACCGCTGAGGGTTATTCAGCAGGTCCCGTACTGCCATATGGTCGGTCCGGACGATAAACTGTCGACAGGACAGGTAATGCCGGAACTTCAGACAGCCCCATATGGCTGCCATGCCTTCCATTTCCGTGGGTGACATGACCTTCTCAGAGGGTATTAAGGCGCGGCTGGCATAGGCCACCGGCCGTTCCTTAAGTACCCGCGGTCCTGTTGGGTTGTGCATGCTTCTAGGCACCGAAGCTTGCTGTTCCAGAACCGCTCCAAGCCCGCGCTTGCTAGCGTCCACGGTAACATAGAAGGTCTTGTCAAAGTCGGGGAAGGCCAGTACGGGAGCCTCTGTCAAGCAAGCTTTCAAGGCCTCGAAAGATTGCTGGCATTCGTCTGACCAGACGAATGGTACGTCCTTCTTGAGTAGGGCCGTCATCGGAGCCGCCACTTTGGCATAATTCAGGACGAACCGGCGGTAATAGCCACGCATGCCCAGGAAGGACTTAATACCCTTAACGTCCTTAGGTGGTGGCATTGTAGACACCGCCTCTACCTTGGCAGGGTCCACACTTATGCCGTGGCTACCCACATAGTGTCCGAGCAACGGCACCTGTTCCCGGGCAAAACAGCACTTCTTTGGTTTGATTCGAAGGCCGTTCTCCCTCAGGCGCTGTAAGGTAGACCGGAGGACGTCTAGATGGGTCGCCATATCCGGCGTTGGTATCAGGACGTCATCAATGTACACCGGCAAGTCGGTCAGGACCTTCTCCATAATGCGCTGGAAGGTCGCCGGTGCATTACAGAGACCGAACGGCATTACGCTCATATGGAAAAGCCCCATATGCGAGACGAATGCCGTCTTTTCCCGGTGTTCCGGATTGACTTCGACCTGCCAATACCCGGCGGCCAAGTCAATGGTGGAGAAGACGGCCGCCCCTTTTAGTTGGTCCACGATCTCATCGATCTTGGGCAAGGGGTAGCTGTCCTTCTTGGTTATCCGGTTTAGCCGACGATAGTCGATAACAAGGCGCGTGGTCCCGTCCTTCTTGCCCACCAGTATACAGGGCGAGGACCAGGGACTAGTCGAGGGAGAACACACTCCCTCGTCCAGCATTGCCTTGATATGCTTCTCTATCTCGGTCTTATCCTTTGGCTTGGTCCTGTAATACCGACTTTTGATAGGACCTTCCTTGCCGGTGTCAATGATGTGCTGATCTACCTTGGTTCGACCCGGGTTCCCAGGTCGAGCCACCACATCATAATATTCCACCAGAAGGTCCTTCAACCGGGCCTGGCCATCCTCATCTAGGATAGTAGCCTCAAAGTCGACATTCTCTTCAATGAACTGCAACCTCTCCTCGAGTGGAGGTAGTGGTTGCTGCACCATCTCATCGGCCGAGTAGTGCATGTCATTGAAGGCATTGAGGCCTTTTTCGTTCAAAGCGGGCGGCTCCTCGTCCGGAGCCGGGTCCTTGAGCTGGGCAGGACAGACTATAGGGTCCACCCAACACCACCATTTCTGGTTGTCAGTGGACGTCTGTGGAGCCATATTACCTGGGTCCACTTGCTGGTATTGTTTGAGTGCCAGCCTCAGTTCAACGGACGACACCTTCGCTGCCGGGTGTTCAATCCACGCGTCGAGCTGGCGATGTAGCTGAACCGAGTGAGCACCCCACTCAGCTGCAAATCGGTACCCCTGCGCCGAGGTAACCGGAATAATGGGCTCCGCTTCACCCAGTGGCAGCCCTTTGGGTAGCTCGACAGCTACATCTAGTGGATTATATATCTGAAGATAATCCACTTTCTCGGAGGCTTGGAGCACACCCGGTATAGGGTATACTTCGTACTCCTCCATGATGGCTTCTGGCACGGTTGACCAGCTCATTCTCCCGAGCATGAGGCCAGAACTGGAGATCGGCTAGAGCTCCGCCAATCCGCTTTCTGAGGTCCTGCCGTAAACCGCGGCAGAACTGGGCTTCTTTTCCCTCTCGAGAGGCATCTCGAGTGGAAAAGCTTTAGCAGCGAGCAGTCGCAATGCCGCGACAAAATCGTGTGCTCGCTCGTTAAGCTGTTGCTGCTTCCTGTAGAACTGTTCTGCATACTGTTCTACGGTAGTAGGAAGCGGTTCATACAATTGGCGAAGCACCACGATAAATTCTTCGTAGGTGGAAGGTGGGTGTGGACTCAGCGCCTCTTTCACGTTATCGTCCACCATGGTCCACAGTAACCGGTGCCAAAGCTCGCTTGGCACTTGATGCATGTTGGCCGTTGCAACGAAGTTATTTAGCCAACTCGTGAATTTAATCGGGCTTTGAGATCCCTGAAAGAGCTTCATGCCCTTGAAGCCTTTCAAATACTCACCCAATTGCCGGGTGAGGTCAAACTGGGTGGGCTTGGCCAACGCCACAGTATTGTGGGGACCAGCCGTTTGGGGGGCATGAACCTCTATCCGAGGTTCCTGCCGGCGAGCCACAGGCCAACGTCGACCTATGGGCGGAGAGGCTGATTTCTCCGACGGGGCTTGTTCAATTTTAAGGGGAGACCGACCGCCCGGTCGTCTAGGTTCAGCCTCAGCCTCAGCCCTAGTTGGCACCGACCTAGCCCTAGGTCGCGACGGCCAATACACAGGCTGCTGAGGGAAAGGCAGATTAGCCAACCCGGCTTCATCTGCATGAGGCTGCTCTGGCTGAGCCCCATATTGCTGGAATGGCGGAGGTCCAGCATCCGGGTCCTCCATTTCAGAGGGCCATAGGCTGAGCAAGTCGGCGCACAATTCCGGGTAGTACTCGTCGAGTGCTCCCCATGTGACGTCCGGCAAGTCAGCCAGCCACTGGGTATTTGAGGGACCGGCACACCTGATATTCCGCCGGTGACAAAGTCCTAGTTTGTGGGACTCTGACTAGGCGGGCCAGTGGGTTCACCCAAGGTACCACCTTATTATCCGGTGGTGGCATAGGGTCAGTGCCCGCATCCACCATTTCCTTAGCCGGAAGAGATTTCGGCTCTGGTTTAGACGGTGGTCTGACAGGGCCACCAGGTGGGGGAGTCAGCTGTAAATGAGCTGAGCTCCGGTAACTGCGAGCAGGAGACGGCTTAGGCTCCTGCTGTGGGGGTGGGTCCCTGCTAGCTCCTAGCTGGGTACCTTCTTCGTCGTCCCACACGTAAGGTTCGTCAGAGCCCGGCCTATCAGGCTGATTCTGATCCCGAATCAGCTGGGCTGGGTCCGGTTCTGAATTACGCCGGCGGGGTTCGGGCCCGGCAGGAAGTCCGGCCTGGCCAGACCTACAGGCAGGCCGTATGCGCACAACCGCAAGGCCGACACCTGATCCGGTGTAAGGCCAGGAATTGGGCCCTGTGCCGACTCCGGCACAGGAGGAGGCACATACGGCCTAGGTGGAGGGTAAGAACCCCTCTGGCGGAAGTAGGCCTGTTCCTCCAGATGCCGGCGCGCCGCCAGCAAAACTCCAGCATCCTCACCGGGTGCTGCAGGTTGTAGGGTGGGTAGGCCCAACCATTTCTGTTGGGCCGGCGTCAGTAGGGGGTACCGCCGGTATTGGCGGTAAAAGTCAAGAATCCTTGACTTTTCTGCCTGGCTGACCGAAGCGCCTGCTTCGTCCGGTGTAGGCTCACGTGGCGGTAAATACCCATACCGCTCAACGTGAGTCCGATTTCCGTCCATAAGCTGGCCCAACTCATCAGCCCGATGAGTAAAATCGGCCCTCCAGGCGCCGTCAGACGACTGGGCGGAAGACCGCCCCGGGTTTTCAGAGCCAGGCGGGTTTGCCACTGCCCCCGCTTGAGGTGCAGATTCCTCTATAACCGAGGAATCCGCCGGATCAACTGCCAGATCCGGGTTTGGAGGCTGCTCGCCCCCGTCCGCGGGGACATTTGCCTGGGCGGAGGACCCAGAGGTCCCTGGATCCTCCCTTTGAGCAGCCGCCTGGTTTCTAGTTAGCATTTTTGGACTAACCTAAATACGTATGAAACTGGTCTAAAGTTAAAATTAGTACGTATATGAGATCTAGTATGAGAAAATTACCTGGAAACCCGAAATTAAGGAGAAAAAAGTAGGTAAAAGACTGGTTTTAGTTAAAAACTGGATAACAAAATACACAAAGACCCACAATAATCTGGCTAATATTGGCCACAAAAGGTGCGTATCAACAAGGAAATTGGAAAATACGCACAGAAAGTGGCCCAAAATACGGCAAAAAATACGTAAAAATAAGCGACAATGTCCTAGTTTACGCCAAACAATACGTACGTATCCCCAAAAGTGACAGGGACATGCAGTAAACAGGCCGAATTTTTGACAAAAAATACAACAGTGAGACAACAAGTACCCGCTAAATGCAAGAAAAACCCCGAAATATGACCAGAAATGTGAGAAAAATTAATTAGGACCCCAGAGAAAAATTGGAAATTTTACCCCCAAATTTGGCTAAATTTGCACAGTATGGCGATACAAATACAGAATAACCCCCAGAAAGTACGTATAGGATTTTTCCTAGCCCGGAAAAATACCTAGTGGGCCTGGATTTTTCTAGTTCCAGAAAAATCGAAAATATTTTCCCTGGTTCCGGAAAATATTTTCCCCACAAAATACACAGAACGTACGTAAAATTTTACAGAAATTGGCGAGGTGGAGGCCGAAACTGGCAGCCTATTGTAAAGTTTTGGCCCCAAGGGATGCGTATATGGGCAACCAAACAACTTTACGGGGTGCTGTGCGCTGTAGACTGGATACGCAACCTGGACTGGAGATGATTTCCAGGCCGACCTCGACAAGCCTCGCCAATTAATTACGCCAGATATTAGTGAAACTTATTCTCACTCCCACTACGTTACCCCAAATCTAGACCCTAAGTACCCTACTTACCGAACTAAACAACTAAACTTAGCTAAAAAACACTAGGCCAAGTGGCCGTGATATAATATTTAATGTAACAGCTGGAGGGGGGACTTACAGAATGAGAGGCAGTTCCAGAATATTGACCATAAATTGTTGGTGCAGAGCAAATATAATATACAGCAGCAGAAAATACAAGAAACGTTTGTTGCCCCGAATAAAATATAATTGGGAGCTCCCGTCCCACCTATCACCAGATGGGAGGCTATTTACTCTCCTACACCGGATTTCAACAGCACTCGAGAGCCCCAATGAATGGCAGATACGGTATAGTAAAGCATAAATTTGGACCGGAGCAAGTAGAGAGAACCGACTTCACACGTCAAGCGCAAAACTAAGACTGACTAACTGGGCGGAAAGTCATCAAAAGAAACGTGCAATCATGCGATCACACGTGAGTTCCGCCCAGCCAATGAAAAGCGAAAAGAGTTTCGAAACAGAAATTTCCCGACAAACTAGAATATGCATGCTCTATCTTTGCAGACAGTGATTACAACATAAGTTTCACATTCAGATAACAAATCAAAAGCAGGCTTTTAAAGAAAACTAGAATCCACAAAATGTTTAGAATATTGAAATACATCTTTTGAAATAATAAAATAATTATGCACAGTAGGGCTTTCCCGCCCTACTGTACACTTGTCCTTCAGGGGTGTTTTCCCTCTCCCTCAACTCTCACGGGAGAGTTTCCCCCGCCCACCCCATCCCCGTTTATACACATATGCCCCACCCCAACCAATTCGGCCTTTTCGCAAACTCTAGGTCCCAAGTTACTGTACAGCGAAGCGAAATGAACACAAAATTGCTCGCGGAGTAGCTTTCCTTAAAATTACAATGTTTTTACCATATTTCTACACAATAGAAAAAACGTGCTAAAATTAAGACTAACATTTATATACCATGTTTTTACCACAATTCCTAATATGGTAAAATAGTTGTAAATCCAGTGTACACATTTTTCACACTTTTACAATACATTTACCATGAAATTATACAATGCTAAAGACATGGTAAAATTGTCGTAATAAGTTAACACGTTTTTACCATAGTGCAAAACTATGGTACATTCATTGTACAAGTTTTACCACGAATAAACGATGTGCGACAATCGTGGTAAATTCGACCTAAAATTTTTACAATGTTTGTACAATGTTGTAAAAAGATAGAAAAAACGCAATACAAAAATACCATTATTTTACGATGTGGTAAGTTCATTTTAAACTGCTGCTAAATACCATGATTTTACACTGAATTTACTATTGGAATTCTCCCTGTGTTTTTCCGATTTTTGTGCAACTTTTCCATTATTCCGATTTTTTCCGATATTTTTCCTACCGTTTTTACCGGTTTTTTTCCGAAATTATTCCGATTTTTTCCAAGTTAGAAAATATCGGAAAAAATCGGGAAAAAACCCGTATAATTTCATAGGTGTACCTTGAGAAATCGTTGGGGGAGGGGGTAGCCGAAATCAGGGTGGGTGGGGTCAGCCGTTTTGAGGTGGGGTGGGGTTCGGAAAAATCGAATTTGGGGGGGGCAAACAATTTGTTGGTCAAAATTTCTTCATTTTTGCTCATTTATTCGAAAAAACTTGGATTTTTTGCAAAAAATTCGACTTTTTACTAATTTTGAGGCAAAATTTTCAAAATTTTGAGGGTGGGGTCTGGCAAATTTGGGTGGGTGGGATATGGGATTTGGCCATTTGGGCTGGGCTTATTCTACTGGGGGGGCCGGGCCCCCCCCCAATAAACACCCTCCCCCCCAAAAATCGTCCCCCCCCCAAAAATCGCCCCCCCCCCCCACACGAAACCCTTTTCTAGAAAACAATTAGAAAACTCAATGATAATTTTTTCTAATTATTTTCTTAATGTTTTCTGATCATTTTCTAATTATTTTCTCATTGTTTTCTCATTATTTTCTAATTATTTTCTAAACAGAAGTTGTCCATTTTCTAATTAATTTCTAGATTTTTTCTAAATAATTTCTCATTGTTTTCTAATTGATTTCATATTGTTTTCAGGAAAAAATGTCGATTTTTCTAATTGTTTTCTAAATAATTTCCTATGTTTTCTAAAATGTTTCTATTGTTTTCTAATTGTTTTCTGAAAACTTGCTATGGCTTCATTTTGTTATAATTTCTCATTGTTTTCTAATTGTTTTCTAATTGTTTTCTAATTAATTTATAATTATTGTCTAAATGAAGCATAATTGCTTCGCTCATGAATATATCGCGTTTGCACTTCCATAATGCTAATCGTGACTACAAACAGTAAAAATACTGTTTCATAAGCGATGTAATGCATAAAAAGCCTACACATATGGCATAGCTTTGGCTTGAATGATCCGAAAATAACATTGTAGCAAGAAAAAAGTCTAAATTTATTTTATTTTATATTATAATTGAAAAACAACACACTTAAATTTTACACAGCTCCAAACAAAAATACACACTGAAATTTAAATTTACACAAGATTTACACAGGTCCGATTTTGAAAAAACCCTGTATACGTATATAATCCTTAGTGACGAAAGAAAAAGCCTACGGCTCTATTAAAACAAACGACAAACGAAAATATATAACGTCGCGGACCACTCGAAAACGAAGGAAACAGGTCCTGACCTAAATAATTTCAAATTCAAATTTGCAATATGTACACATAGCAGGGTATTTTTTTAGGGATTTTTTTCCGGGGGGGGGGGGAGTTTTTGCAAAAATGAGCCAAAAAATGGTATTTTTTGGCGTATTTTGCATGGTGAAACGCAAAAAGTTCTCAAAAATGCCAGGATTTAAGCTAATAATAGCTATTTTCACGAAAAAATCTACGGCGAAGCCGGAAAATTTTTGAAAATTGGCCATTTTTGGCAGAAATTTAGGCCTCCAAAAAATCCCGGGGGGGGAAGCAAAAATCCCGGGAGGGGCGATTTCGGGGGGGGGGAAGCAGGGTTTTTTTTTCAAAATCGGACCTGTGTAAATCTTGTGTAAATTTAAATTTCACTGTGTATTTTTGTTTGAAGCTGTGTAAAATTTAAAAGTGTCGTTTTTCAACTGTAATATAAAATAAAATACATTTAGACGTTATTTTCTTGCTACAATGTTATTTTCGGAGCATTCAACCCAAAGTTATGCCAACTGCACTTTGTGTAACATTTCGAAAGAAGCCACACGGGGGGTCTGGGGGGCGGAGCCGCCCAGAAGTTGAGAAAATTTTGTAAATTGCAATAGAATTCATAATGGAAATGTTTAAAAAGATTAATTCATTAAATGTCAAAAATAAGATTGGTCAAATTCAAATTTCTGAAAAACACTTCGCCTACTGAAACGATTTCTTTATTTTTCCAACATTTGCTGGTCACGTACTAAGGCTCGATGCTTTAACTGCTACTGGGGATGGCTCCATATATATAGTACAGAAACACCAATTATACAACGGAGGGGGGTCTGGGGGGCGGAGCCCCCCAGAAGTTGAGAAAATTTTTAAATTAACGGCGGAAACGGCATTGAAAAGTTCTATTCCTTTAGCTTTCGTATTGAATATTTCTTGGGTTGTATGGCAACTATTTTTAAGCTCTGACTGCTTTTATTATTATGTATACAAGAGATAAACAAGAAATCATATTGAATAATACTAGCTTCAGAAAACATAATATAATAATAAATTAATTATAAAACATAATATTAGTATTAGTAAAAAACATAATAGCTAGTATTTATTCGTATTTAACTATACATATGTATAGTTAAATACGAATAAATACTAGCTATTTACGAATATTCGCACGCAGTACGAAAATAAATTATACGCAACTGTATAAGTAGAAGCATTAAGACTTAGGAGAATAAAACACCCATAACCATGTTGATGCAGAAATGCAGAAAACCATTCTAAACCATTGGAAACAGGCGGGGGTCTGGGGGCGGCAGCCCCCAGTTAAAAGCTAGAGCTTTTTTAAAACTTAAGGACTTGAAAACTATTTTTTCAGAGCACTTTTTGTAAAAATTTTCGAAAATTTGGCTGTGTATTTTGTTGTGTAAATTAGTTTTTCACTGTGTAAATTAATTTTTTTTGTGTAAATACACAGTATTTTACACAAAAAAAACCCTGCGGGGAAGGCATTTTCGGGGGGGGGGAAAGGTCAATTTTGTAAGGACCGCCCCCCCCTGTAAAAAATACCCTGCATAGATATAAAAATAGCGAAAAATTCCCTTTGAGCTGCCAAAAATGGGAAGGGGGTTGGTCGGATACCCCCACTTGGATACTCAATCAAATCAAGGAACCATTGAAATAGGACCTAAAGTTGGCGTGAAAAACCCATTTTCCAAAATTGAATATTTTTCTAACCATTAGCAGGAAAGGTCAAACTAACACGTATACATTTGTTTAATGGAGCCTACAGATTAAACTGGTATATATATATCTATATATATATATATATATATATATATATATATATATACTAGGGATCGACCGGATATCCGGATCCGGATCCTGCCGGATATTGCAGATCCGGATCCGGATGGTTTTTCTGCCGTTAATCTTTTTTGCAGTTAACAAACCAAAGGAAATTTATTACTGAAACTCAAATTGTAAGTGCCTGGAGTGCTCTAATTTAATTTCTAGAATCGATTTTTCGTGCTAAGAGTGTGGCTTTTACTGGGGGCTACCGCCCCCCAGACCCCCGTGTATCTTAATATTCAACTGAGCTCGAATAAGTAGACTTTGATATTTTGTTAACTATATAATTTTTTACCCAAGTCATGCCAAATGAATTTCTACATATTTTCCATAATTATGTAATTTCTAAATAAATTAGTGTTAAATAGGTCTCCATGAGTAGTTATTTTAAGACATCTATAGACAAAAATTTAACAAAGTTTGCAATTATCAGAATCCTTGACGTGTTGGGTTTTCCCAATTAACTTGTGCTTTTCTGAATTTTTAAGCGATGCTTTTAATAAAATGATTTCTCGGCAGTAGCAAAATTTTAGGTCTACTTTACTTACAGCGTTTAACCATTTCTTATATATAACCTTATTAGACAAGTAAGCCTAACCGACTTCTAAACTCAAAAGATTTAACTTCAGTGAAATTTTAAAGATGTTCAAGTATTGGTTTTATGTTTTTCTCAGGCCCATGTAAGAAGTTAATGGTAAGGTAATGTTAATCTACTAATCTGCAGATTTTGTTTGAAAAACTTTGATTGTAAACTGTCCCATTTATGCGGCTGCGGCCCACACACTTCAAAAATTCTTTAAATATATATATACTTAGTGAAAATTGTTTCTTTCAGGCTAAATGTTTGTTAAACTCATTTGCTGTATCAAACACAGCGAAATTGCTGAAAATATTCACTACCTGCATTGAAGCATTACCTAAACCATAAAAACACCATAAGCATTAACCAAATTAAAGAACAAATTTTTAAAAATTTGCATGTATTTTGATGACTAGATCCGGATCCGGATTCGGCCGGATCCAAGCTGGATCCGGATCCGCGTCCGGATCCGGCAAAATTTTGGATCCGGTCGATCCCTAATATATACGTAAAGGTTTTACCTGGGTTCGTGCTGTTGTGGTGCTCCAGGGGATCGAAATTGGACATGGCACCATTTCAAGGGAGGGGGAAGTGAGGAGGGGCTTACGAAAAGTGGAAGGGGCAAGCCCAGGATATAAATATACCTAACGTTTTAGCGGAAAATTAGCATGTTTAAGGTAAATACGCAAAAATCGCTGTTTTTAAGCTTAAAATGAGCTTATAAGCGCATAAAATTACGTAGCTAAAAATTGAGAAAATTTTTGAAAATTTGAACTCAAAATCTTAACTTTTGGCACTTTTGGACGTCCCCCAAAAACGTGGGGGAGGGCTTGCCAAAAAAGTGGGGGGGCGAAGGTGGGGGGGACTCCGAAAAGTGGAGGGGAAACCGAAAAGTGGGGGCCCTCCCAGTACTGTAAAAAATGCCAGTACTATCGAGCACGCTGCGCCTTCCTATGCGGTCAGATTTGGTGAATTTTGCTTACCTGGCTTGCCAGAAGCTAAAACCCTAAAAGTCATTTAGCTGTATGTATGTATATAAAGTTCTCAGCAAAGGTTTACCAGGTTTGTACAGTTTGCCCCCTGAGATAGGGATGTGCGCGGAAAAAAGGGCTGGAAAAAAGGTTTTTTCCGTTTTTTCAGATGGGGTGGAAAAAAATGGAAAAATATTCCAAATGTTATTTTGACGATTTCTACATACGTAACATACATGGAAATATACTGTTTTGTGAACTTTTCCTGCAATCTTGCACTATTTGCAACCTTTTCAGCGGGGCATATATAGTAGGTGGGGTACGTATAAAATTTGACGCTTTTACTTTGCTTTTTTCGACGCATCGGAAAAATGGAAAAATCTTCGGGACGTGTTGTTAAAGTTAATTTATGAAACCAGAATGTTAGGGAACTATCAAAAAGAGTGTTTATTAAAATAATAAGTCGATATGTATTACTGAACATTTACTAATTTTGGAAATTAATATTTTTTGCTGTTGAATGTGTATTCGTACGATTGATTACACCAGGTACACAGGGAGAACTTTGGTGGGTAAAATTGTTGTAAATTGCTGCGCAAGGTACAACGATTTGACCATGAATTTACCACGAATTTTTAATGCAATTTTAATAATTTTTAATGGATTTACAATGATTATATCCTATTTTTCCATGAGATTTTAATGGATTTGCAATGGTTTTACTTCAGTTTTTATACGTATTTACAATATTTTTACCACGTTGTAAAATTGTTGTAAATCTGTTGTAACATCATTGTAAATGCAATTGGAGCAATTTACAATGATTTTTCAACTTTTGCAACGAAGTTACAACGTCCTTATATATAATGATTTTACTACATATATGGTAAATTTATTGTAAAATCGTGGTAAATGTTTACAACGTTTCTACAATGATTTTACAACGAATTTACAACGTGGTAAATCTGTTATAAAATTGTTAAAACTTATTTTGGAGCATTGTAAAAACGTTGTAAACATTTACGACGATTTTACAACTAGTTTACGACATGGTAAAATCGTTAAAAAACGTTGTAACTTCATTGTAAAAGTTGTAAAAACATTGTAAATTGGTCCAATTGCATTTACAATGATTTTACAACAGATTTACAACAATTTTACAACGTGGTAAAAATATTGTAAATACGTATAAAAACCGAAGTAAAACCATTGTAAATCCATTACAATCTCATGGAAAAATCGGATATAATCATTGTAAATCCATTAAAAAATATTAAAATTTCATTAAAAATTCGTGGTAAATTCATGGTAAAATCGTTATACCTTGCGCAGCAATTTACAACGATTTTACCCAAAAAGTTCTTCCTGTGGTAGAGTTAGTATTTCCATGATTAACAGTCAAGTGTTCAACCCAAGACTGTTAAAACGTTAAGGATTTGTTAACTTTGCGAAATGTACGTATTACCTGCGAAAACCGCACGCCAGCCAAGGTGTACAGAACTCGCCTGTAGTTTGCATTAAAGTATCGATTGCTGAAAATATTGGATTTCTGTTCTCAATACTGCTACCTTCATAAGCAGTGGCGGATCCAGGGGGGGGCCCGGGGGCCCGGGGCCCCCCCTTTGCGATTTGGGCCCCCTCCTTTGACATTCCGGGCCCCCCCTAGAAAAATTTTTCAGCTGTTTATATGCATATTTTGAGTGAAAATTAAGCATAATTTTAATAAATTTCACAAATTTTTTAAAAAATTTCGCCTGCGGCGCACTTTTATATACTTCTGTGCTGCTTTATTACGTATATATATACGTACGTAGTTCTGTGACAGAACTTCTGTCTCATAAAGTGTCTTCTATTTTGTTTCCTTTCCTGTTTTGTAAGTATATAATTGTACTCAACGCCTTCATTTTATCTTATGACTATGTATATAAATGGGAAATGCAGTGCAGGATTGATAATTGGCAACTTCTGAAAGTGCTCAAGAATAAGGAAAC
>JASAND010005669.1:0-46095 GCA_030248195.1 Trissonchulus latispiculum
TTCTTTTCAATTCGGAATCATGTGGTTACAACTATACATTCGTACTTGTTTTCAGTGGCTGCTGACTGACTGGCAGACTATTTGAACTAAGCTTAAGGGTTTCATTTTGCTGCGAAGAAAGTGGCATTACGTTTGCACTTGACTTTGTTTGAA
Source organism: Trissonchulus latispiculum (assembly GCA_030248195.1). Taxonomy (NCBI): domain Eukaryota; kingdom Metazoa; phylum Nematoda; class Enoplea; order Enoplida; family Ironidae; genus Trissonchulus; species Trissonchulus latispiculum. The sequence continues at coordinate 154 of JASAND010005669.1, forward strand.
TCACCCATTTTGTACAGCATATGTAATAGACTCTGTCAGATTTTTACTGGATTTCCTTAGATTTGATGTGGGTCGTGATCTCCAATAAATCTTTGTTCTGTTCGGGGTCGTATGTAGTCGGTTAGGGTTAGAATAGACTAGGCTAGACTAGATCTGATCAGGATCCAAGACACAAGTCAAGGTCGGCACGCAAAGATGGGTCTTTGCTTAGATTGATGCACTGGCTGTAGTGGTGTTCTGACAACCAGGGCTCAATAGCTGACCTAAAATGGGATCGAATGGGGTGAGTTCGTTTGAAGTAGGGGAATCGGGATTTATAGTCTCAATGGGCGACTGTAGTTTCAACTCTAACCTCAATACGGATAGAGTTGGGGGATCTCTGAAACGTACGCGAAAGCCGAAGCAGCTAAAAGGATAATTATTTATTATTACAAAATACACACACACAGTTTTACCAAATTCCAGCAGACAATGAATCACTGCAGTTATGGTTTTACAGTCAACAGTATTACAAGATACTGTCTGCCAGAATTGCCCCTTTTTTGTTTGGTTTGACTAGTACTTTCGCGATTAGGGCTGGTTATCCGGTTTCGGGGTCGTTACAGTACAATCTCCAGGTTTACACCCACTCTAGTGCTGCTATGGGCTAACTGAACCGGTATCCTATATGCTTTATCTCAACTCAACTCTTAGGCTCTTTGCTAGCCTCTACTGTGACTCTGTCCCTTGACCACACATACAAGGTACACTAATTAACACCTTTTATAATCCGAATCGAGTGGGAGCGAGGTTGGCTTTGCTCTGGCGTCTCCGTATAATTGACTGCCCAGAATAACTGAATTTCGAGAAGTGTTCCGTCTCTAGAATGGATAAAGACAATTACAGGCTGGGAGAGTGTAGGTTATTGTCGGAAAGGTCGGATCGGCTTCCTCAGATAGTTATCTCAATATTAGATTACGGTACAATAGATGGGACGGTAATTGTTCTACAGAGAAGCTTCGGTGGTAAGGATCAGGACGTATGCGGTACCACTTTCGCTGAACATATCGTTTTAGATAGAGAACGAGAAAACAGGCTATTAGATATTGAACGCTAAGGTTTTCCCAACAGGTGACTCAGGTTTGACCAACGGACGCTGCTGCACGGTGCGCTAATTATCTGCACCCAATTCTCGAACACTGGCAGTACCTTAGACTGATAGTTCCGAACTGAACAGATTCACTGGAGGGCAACAAGACTGGGCTGTGACTGGATCTACTTCTGGATCCACTGAACTACTGATACTGACTGGACGGACTGACTGACTACTGACTGAAACACCGCTCCAGGTGAATTCCACACTGATCTGACTCACACAGGATCAGCACCAACAGAATCGATCTTCGTAGCAACAGAGGACTCAGTTAGCGATGTGCAGGCGTCGATCGGCCACCTGAATCAAATGGGTTAAAAACCCATTAGAGGTGGTGGGGATTAGAACCCCAGCAACTATTGTCCGGACCGACTGGCTTTCACGTGCGGGCTTGAGACCCGAATTGTGTATTGCGTAACGTGTAATGTGTTATTTTGTGCTTTTAGGTGGAAAGCAGGCGAAAACTGGCATTTTTGGAAACAAGACGAACGATGGGGCCAAACTTGGGCCGTTCCGACCTACTTGGCAAAATATACAAACGAGGCTCGGCCCGAGCCTCTCGTGGGCATAGAGTCACGTGTGCACTACTCAGTATTCACTACAGACCTAAACTACAGCTAAACTGACCTGATCTAAACTGCTACGTATTACCCAGTATATGATGTGTAACCTACTTGCTAGAATTGGCTAGTAATATTTAATTAGGGCCCAAACCTGGCCACTGAACAGGATACTGTTAACTACTACAGATTATTACTTACTACTACTTATTACAGGCTACTGAGGCCCATTTTTACACTCTACAGGCCTAACCAGACTTAATAATGACAATTGCAACCCTAACCTGGGTTGGTAACCTACTATTTGGCTCCTAAACCATAGTACCGCAAATATGCAAATGAGGTTACCAACGCTCCTAGCCTGGGCCTAGAATCCTAGCTAAACAACTGTAGATTGGCCCTTTCTTGCAGAGGGCCCGCACCTTGAACAAGGTGACCTACGCAGGCCTCTGGGGGTCAATCTAGAACCGGACAACACAAACTAACAAATATTAGCAGTTATTAACAATCCTAGCTAACATAATTATACTAACCGCAGTTACTAATACTGACTATAATTGCTAATACTAACTGACACAGGACTAACGGTTTGCCTAAACCTAACTTGCTAATATAAGCTACTTACAATATGTCCTGATTATTATGTCTGGTTACTACCTAATATTATAGCTTAACTAGCTGTTGCCCTACGGACTACACTCAAGACCTCCGCGAGGGGTTTACATGAGCAGTCCCATTCATACAGTTATACTCACACAGCAAACGTAATTTCATTCATGCAGACTCACACGTGCCGCTTTCACACACTCATCTAGACGGTAAACACACGCATACAATCGTACCTATACAAATTCACACATACAGATTCAGTCATACAATCACAGTTACTCACACAATTGTGCAGGCACATTCACGCAACATTCACACCTCACGCATACTTGACTTCACTCACAACCTCAGCTGGAGGAATTTACGTGAGGAGCCGCATTTATACAACACAATACAAATTACAGCCCTAACAGTGCTATTATGGGGCTAATTCCCAACATACTAACCTAACTAATTCCTGCGACTAACTACAAGTGCGTGAGAGTGCGTTATATTTCGGGAATAGCCCAGAAATGGCCATTCCCACGTGATCACCCGTGTGTGTTTTTCTGTTATTTGTGTAAAAGCCAACGGGGACAATAATTGCTGTTATAGCAATTATTACAAAAATAGGCTAAGGACAGCTTTAATTGAGGGGAGCCGGTATTCCCTGTTAGAGTCTTGATAATTAATAGGTTAAATAACATTTAAGAGAGTGAATTTCTGTTTTTGAAGTGTTTTAAGAAACCTCACATCTTAACCAGGCAATGATTAAAAACAGGACAGAGTTATAATAGTGGCTTTTGGAATGCGACGTAGAAACATGGCCGGCAACTCTGGTTGCCGGCTGTGGGGAAAAGGGGGGTTCCTAACCTGAAAGACCTACTCCCGGGGACCGGCCTAACTCTAGTGTTGTTTCAGTAGCCCATTTTAGTTTCAGTTTCAGTTTCAGTTTCAGTCGACAACCTGAGTTAATTTCAGTTTTAGTTTCAGTTTCAGTCAGATACCAAAAATAATTTCAGTTTCAGTTTCAGTCGTCATCCCAAAATAATTTCAGTTTTAGTTTCAGTTTCAGTCGCCGATCGAAATTAATTTCAGTTTCAGTTTCAGTTTCAGTCGGTGACGCAAAATAGTTTCAGTTTCAGTTTCAGTCGGTGACGCCAAACAGTTTCAGTTTCAGTTTCAGTCCACGTTTTAGAATAGTTTCTGTTTTAGTCCGGCTTTTTCAGCTGAAGTCATCGCCCAAAAAGATAAATTTCAGTTTGCGCATATTTGGAATTTAAAACTGTTGAAGCTGCAGTTTTATTTTAAATCTCAGCTTCTATGTCAGTTCTGAGTAAAACAGTTTTATCTAATATATTGTACTTGCAATCCAATCATTTTCTTTGTGAAGAAAAAATTAAGATTCGTTCTGAATTAAGTTTTAATAGTTGCTTGCTCTATTGGCTTTCTCATTAACTAAGTACCTAAGCCATCTTGGTTATTCGCTTAAGTAAAGCATCTCCCCAAAATGTAAATCTGTTGAGCCCATAAAGCTTCATTGCTGCAATTCGATTCTTAGCTTTTGGGGGCACATCTACTAGAGATGAGATAAGGGCCGAGAAAGCCCGGCCCGGCCCGGCCCGACGGGCCGGGCCGGGCCGCGCAGACCTGGTTTCCAGTCAGGGCCGGGCCGGGCCGGCCCTGCGCAAAAATTCGACTGGGCCGGGCCGGGCCGCGCAGCTTCCAACGAAAAAAGCCCGGCCCGGCCCGGCCCTGTTCGGCCCTGCCAAGCCTTGACGTTTTTCACATTAATTTATTGCATACATACACTTTCGAATTCTACTATTTGTTTTTGCCTTCCTAAATTCAAAATTTCTTGCTTTCTTTGTATCAAGTGAGACTGCATGTACCAAATATTATTAAAGTTTGTGTACAGTTTTTGAAATTTTAGTTGATAAAGAGTACCTCCGTGAATACATCAGCTATCGAGTAACTGAAGTTTAAAATTCTATTTCACACAACAAACAAACAAACATTCAAACATGCAAAACATTTAACTATTTTGGTAAATCGACCTCAGGCTATTTTAGTACATGTATTAATTTCCTTAGCAATTTAGGATGCTGAAATATTCGTAATGCACTGTTTTTTGAGAGAACATCGACTTTGAATCTCGAGAATACGATAAAGCGGCAGAACACAAAATTCTAAGTGTCTCAAAACTTTATAGAAATTTTTTTAAAAATCAGGGCTTTTCAGGGCCGGGCCGGGCCGCGCAGACCTAAACGGCGCTCAGGGCCGGGCCGGGCCAGGGCCTGAAATTTTTGACACAGGGCCGGGCCGGGCCGGACAGACCTGAAATTTGAACAGGGCCGGGCCGGGCCGGGCCGAAAAAGGCGGCCCTGATCTCATCTCTAACATCTACCACTTGTGCTTTAAAAAATGTATAAAGCAATTACGCTTTTACATAACTTCCTAGTTTAACTTTATCTAATATGCTGACAGTAAGTGATCTGAAAAGTAATACTTCTATAATAATACGAGAACCTAAAACGTATCACATTCCTTCAATTCTTTCGCAAGGAAAACTATTATGGGAAATCTGCAATTGCATTTTACAGAGAACTTAACCATACGCAGAGACTGAAAGGGTCTTGCACGCAGAGACTGAAATGGAGTTTCAGTTCCAGCATGAACTGAAAACGGTTTCAGCTCCAGCTACAAGGAAAGACTTCAGATTTTACGCTGGGACTGAAACTGTTTCAGACTTTTCTAGTTTCAGTTTCAGTTTCAGTTCTAGAATTTAGGGTAGTTTCAGTTTCAGTTTCAGTTTCAGTCGGATACTAAAAATAATTTCAGTTTCAGTTTCAGTTTCAGTCGGCTAGTCTAAATGGTTTCAGTTTTAGTTTCAGTTTCAGTCCGTTTTCCAAAATAGTTTCAGTTTCAGTTTCAGTTTCAGTGACTGAAACTGAAACATGTAGAGACTGAAACCTAGTTTCAGTTTCAGTTCCAGGGACTGAAACATCACTACCTAACTCCCCTTACTCAAGGTGGGTAGGTGAGGGTCCTCCCTTAAAACTAACTACCCAAGTTTATGTTGATTTTAGGGCATAAAATGGGGTTTTAGAGTGCAAACTGAGAAGGTCAAAAAGAAGTAAAAATGATGGTTTTAGAGTGGGTTTTTGAGTAAAAATAAACCCATAACAGTTTGTTTGCGGACGGGGCCAAAAAGGGCCTTTTTAGAAAAATACCTAGAACGGGGAAAATGATGATTAAAGAGCCTTTTGACGTCGTTTGCGAGGTTCGACTGCTCGCAAACCAATTGAGAAAGGTACAAGAATCTGACTAAAAATACCCCAGAGGGTGGGACGAAAGGCCCAAACCCTCACAAGTACAAACACATGGAAAACAAAGGCACTAGGCCCGAAAAGTGACAAAAAGTGGTCTTCCGGGGTCCGAAGACCCCGGGAAATAGCAGAGAATGGAGGGACCCGGGGACCGCCTTTCAGGCATAAGGGTCCCCGGGTCAGAAGCAGTGCGCCCCGTGAGCCGTCCGTAGACATATGGGCTCACGGGGGCGGCCAGATCGTGAGTGCCTGGCTGGCAGAACCTGAAAGAAAAACCCTACGTGGAAAGGGGGGAAGGGGAGAGGTGCTATAGTCCAGGCCTCCATATAATTGGCGCAAGACACACCTCTCCCGGAGACATACGGACAATAAGGGGGGGAAAGCTAATGTTAATGTTATTAGGGGAAAGAGACCAACCTCTCTCCCCGACTGCCAGCCAAGCACTGACTGAAAGTTGCTAGTTTCAGTCGAGACCCCAGTAGGGGGCTGGCCTTAAAGCTTCTAGCAGCTGATTGGCTGCTTGGGATGATCACGCTTTCCTATTGGGCTACCGAGTCGTGACCTACGGTAGCCCACAGGCGGCGCGTCTAGCGGCTGGAGGACCCCAAAATTGATGAGCGCAGGTGACCCCTAACTCAGAAAAGTAGACGGGCAGAGGCCGGATTTTTAGTATCAGGTTTTAGGGGTCACTGCTGGGGCTCATAAATCTGCAATAAACAGAAGCCCCAATTACTTGGTCCTCCAGCGGCCGACACAAAAGGTCTCCCTTGCTTATTAGAAAGCAAGGGAGCCGCACCTGTTTGGTCCATCAAGGATCCAAAAGACGAAAACAAATTACGTAAGCCTACTAGGTACCTAAGTTAAGATTAAAAATATAAAACTGCCTAGAATTATTAACCGCCTAAGTACCTATTACTATTAATTGTCTGTATGTATATGTGTAAATATGCCTACCTACGTTTATGTACTGAGTAGTGCGAAGGCTGGATACAACCTTATAAGGGTGGGAGGTCAGCGGTGACCCTTGTGAGGTCATAATTACAGGACTTACGTGAATGAATGCATGAATGGCATTCGTTCACGTAAGGTCTGGGAGCTTTCCATGCTCTACAGACAAATAGACGGGTGGCCTAAGATGAAAGGCTGACCCGTAAAAGGAGAGAAAACGGGGAGGAGTTAAATAACTCCCTGAATAAATGAAATTAAAACTAATCCCTGAATAACTCCCTGAATAAATGAAATTAAAACTAATACGTAAGATTTAAAATGTATAATTTAACTTGTACTTTTTTGTTGTTTCAGGAATTAAAGAAGAACAAGTAGTAATAAATTGTAGATGTTCTTAACTGTTGTGTAATTGTTGTAATAAAGAGAGTAACAATGTGTTTTCTTGTTATTTAAGATGGAATTATGCCGAAGTAGGCCATTATGCAACGCTGACGTGAGGGTGACGAGGCCAGGGAGGTTAAGGGGGTCTCAAATACGACCGCCCTTTGACAAGGCTGATGTAATAGGGATTTATGCAATCGTGGAAGGCCTCAATACGGCCATCCCACACACGTATCGTAAGGGTAAAAGGTCCAAGGTTCGAATCCTTGCACTAAGAGTTGAGCTAATCCAGTTAATTACACACATGTTAAGTGGTTTTAACACCTAATGGATTCACTGACTAATGTAGTTCAAGGGCCTCAATACGGCCGCGTGAACACGGTTAGCACGCACTAGTTAAGCCCTGTTAATTAGTTGAATTGTTGAGACAGTAAGGCAATTCTGGCAGTTTTGACAGACACATAATACAGGTACAGGTTATAATTGACAGTTGCAGATACTGGTCCTTTTTACATGCAATTACCTGGCATAGATAACTGGACTGGCCATGAGATCTTCAGTAGAACCAATTAATAACTCGCTGGATTCCCTCTTTTAGTTAATTTCCTAGTAGGGCCTAGATTCACCTTTAATTAGGCCGGCCTATACTAATTTAGGCAACCTATTCCTGGTTGCTAGGTGAGGCTGTAAGGACGCAAAACATCGTTTTACTGAATAAAACAACAATTACAGTGACAAAAATAGTAATTTCATTACACATATATTGTATAACAGTAGATATTCAAAATAGTTTTAAGTTTTAGAGTTTTTAACCTAAGAGCAGGTTAGGATTCCTACACAGTATAAATTTAATATATTAAAATAGAATTGTGAAAGGCCTTACCTGGACCTATTTAAGTACAAGCTAGTGGCTAATTAGTTCAATAAAATTCAATAAGCAGTTTCTATGCAAACTTTGAGTTGTCACAGAATTGATAGTTTTTAAAATGTGCTTTTTGTCAACTGGTGTTCATTATTGTTTTTCATTTTGTTTAGAGTATTTTTCAATGCTTTCAATACAAATGCCAATGTCGTGTAAATAAAATGAACGTCTGTTATTATGGGTAAAGGAAAAATATTATGTTAAAGCTTGTCGAAAATTAGGTAGGATAGGCTAGAATTTCGTTTAAACAAATTGGGATTCTCAGTAGATTTTGAGATTGACTTCAATTTATTGTTGTGTGTAAACGTATATCCTTGTTTTCGTAAGTTTCTTATGTTTACACTTTTACTTTTCTTATGTTTACAAAGTTCGGAAGGACAATAGGTGACTTAGAAAGAAAAGGAACAAAAGGTCGTCAGGTGCCCATTATAAACTTAAACTAGGTTATACTCTAACTATTAACCTTAAGCTGAAAATGTTTGCCAACCTGAACTGAAACTGAAACGGTGCAAACTTGACCTGAAACTGAAACTGAAACTGCGGCGCAGCGCAACCTGAAACTGTAACTGAAACTGAAACTAACTTTTGTGAGACCTGGAACTGGAACTGAAACTGAAACGTGGAGAAACTACGAGCTGGAACTGAAACTGAAACTATTTTTGTGATCAAACTGAAACTGAAACTAAAACTGAAACTAAAATTGGCTACTGAAACAACACTACAGCTGAGTAGCAACTACCGCAGGAGTGCTTATGTCTTATGTCCACTGTCCACTCCTAACTTGGACATGATAGCAAACTACCATTTTAGCAGTTTATTTATATCATACACTGTATTAGTAAAAATAAAATTAGGAATGATCATCACTCTTTGCAGAAATTTCAAGCTTGAGATTATATAATTATTTATTAGAAGCAGCTCACGCTCTCTACAGAAAGATAGATTTGAAGACTGTTGTAGTAAGCTGCCAACATTGTTTTCGCACAAACGGTTTGTCAATCAATGCAGAAGCATTAAATTAAAGCAATTAAAGCATTAATACTAAAATATTTATGCCAATGAATATGTCCGGGAGATATTACTGAAATATCTTTGCCTGAATATTCAAGGCAGAATAGAAATAATTTTATCATAAAAGCCATATTACATATAATGTATAAAGACATACAACAGAGCCAAAAGTTAGAGAAAAATTGAAAATTTAACATAAATTGTGAATATCCTGGTGAAATTAGTCCAAAATTTAGAGCAACGATGGTGTGAAGAAAAATAACTCTTGACCCGCTCTGACCTACTGGTACCCACTGACCTGAAAGTCGACCCGCGGGTACCCGCGACCCACTTCTAACTGGATGGATCAGGTAGCCACAACCACAAATTGAAAACTAATTTTGAGTTGCACACAAATAAGAGCATACCTTCAGCTGATTTGCACATGCTAGGATATATAAAAGTTTCTGACTCTTACATGTGTTATGTACCTTTGTGCTAACCACTACGCCAATACTCCACACGACAATGATGAACGTTTAATTGAATGGGTACAGCTTGGATTGTATTGGAACAGTGTTTGTTTGCAATAAATAACTACTGTTCTGTTGGTACACTTTGCCAGGTTAGTTAATTTCATATACAAGATGAGAAACAATTCATCGGGAAATTTTATGAGCTCATTTTGATGTCAGTTAAGCAAATCTAGTGTGCCCTGCGCAGTGCACTGCTGGCCGAAATCAGACTTTCATACTCTCTAATTAAGGCGGGGGGCTACGAACGGTTTTGCCCAACTTCTCCAGAGAGACCTACCTTTTGGCATATGATTAGCTAACATATCAAGGTTAAATAGTCCGTAGTGGGCATTATTATATCTAACACACATCGATTCTGGCACTACGCCAAAGTCGAAGTTTTGGTGCGAAAAGTGGGTTTTTTGAAAAAGGTTTTCTGAACTCTGGTGGATTACCGGTTTGACCAATTCTGAAACTTTTTGCCACAAATGTTAACTGTTATTAGTACTAAATATTAAAAGTATTCCGGCTTTCGAGCGTTGTTTCCTTCTTTAGCAATAACAGGTCAAAGTTTGAAATTTGGCAAAAAGTTGCGATGTGACCGTGCGCCGTTTTTGATCTAATAAAATTGACACCCCCTAGCCTACCCCAGCTTTTTACCAATTGTTAGGCTCTAATAGGGGCAAACTGTATGTGAGTTTCAAGGGATTTGGTTTTTTGGTTTGTGTGCTAGCAAACTTTTTGTTAAGAAATAACCTTTATTTTTAGGCCTGAAAAGCTAGCTAAAGCGCAGTAAAAATGGGGTCAAAAAATTTTTTGTCTCCGATTTTGCCGAAAAGGTGCTTGTAGGGGTTATTTGACCTGCTGAATCCGAATATGAAATCCGTTTTTCGATATGACGCTTCCTTCGTTCAGTATGCGCTTATAACTGTCTTAGAGCTTTTTGGAGCGATCGCCATGCATACTCGAGAAATCAATCTAGCATTTCTAAACTGTGCAGCGAGGTTTAGTGACCTAGCTTTCTGCATATCTTGGTACACTCACTGGCTTGTGATGCGCAAAGTTTCAGCCGATTCTGCCACAGTAATTTGGAGTAATTGGCTCACATCTTCGAAATGGCACGAGGTAACAGCGGTAATGTCGATAATGTAATCTAGCACTGCGAACGCAGGGATTAACGAAATCACGTCATTTTTACATAAGTTAAGACAGATACTTGGAGTATTATTTGGAGCAAAGTTGGGTTCATTTGGTAAACCACAGCACATTAGACGTTAGTTAACCTCCACCCGTATAGACCTACAACACCCAATTTTCGCACTTTGACTGTTATCTCACAGAAAAGTATACATTGATCTAAGGATTATTTTACACGATATCAAAGCACTATATGTCAGTACTATTTCTGGAGAATTTGGGTACCGTACCTTGCGTATAGCGATCAGGGCGAGGCGAAGTTTGTGTACGTGTCATGTCGAGCTTTGGACCGACAACACCTACTTCTGATGGCTTCACAGGACGCTACGCTGAATGGAATTTTTTCAAACTTTAAACTATTGTACTCTAAACCTAATACTATTATGTGGCAAAAGACTAGCTAGCTTTTCCAACATCGAACTTTTAGTGAAAGTCGTAGCCCCCCCCCCTTAATTGTCTAAACTTATATACCTACTGCGGTTTCCTATGTAAATTCTTAGTTAGAAACATTCACATCTGTGGCACATGATATCCCTATTTCGATTCTCCGCAGGATCCGTTGATAAACGTCAAGGGAATAATGGACTCAACGCCACAGAAGGGAAAAACATCTCTCTCTCTTTCTCTCTCTCTCTCTCTCTCTCTATATATATATATATATATATATATATATATATATATATATATATATATTCCTATACTAACACATTTATTCCAAGACACCATTAATACATAAATAAATCTTTGTACATATCTTTCAGTAGATTCTTCTGCACTTTTCCCATGGCATTTCGCGGCACGTCATCCATACAGAAAATTTTCTGGGGGACCTTGTACTTGACCAACTTCTTTCGCAGCATCCCCTGAATGTATCCCTCCAACTCCTGCCGATCGTGCAACTGGCCCACAGGCGGAGTCACTACCACGGCCACCGGAACTTCACCGAAATCCGGATGGGGGACTCCGAAAACCGTCGCTTCCCGGAAACCGCCCGGAATTTGCAGGATGAGATCTTCCACCTCTCGTGGATAGACGTTAAAGCCGCCGATGATGATGAGGTCGGACTGGCGACCGATCAGACGCACGTATCCGTCCGAATCCGCCATAACGGCGTCTCCGGAGATGAAGTATCCGTCCGAGGTAAAGGATTCCGCAGTCTTCTCTGGCATGTTCCAGTAACCTCTGAAAATAGAAAAAACTGCAACTACGAGTTTCAACTAGTGCAGGCACTGAACGCAGATTCCAATTAGTGACAATACGATTGATGTGCCTGAAGAACCAGTGAACAAATTGCGACAAAAATAGAATAAACAACAAATGCCATTGATGTGGCGGCTACTGCAAAATGGATTTCAATTTTACCCCAAACTTCTTTCAAATCTAACAACAAACACAAATATATATATATATATATATATATATATATATATATATATATATATATATATATATATATATATATATATTAATCCTTCTCAATTCTGTATGGTTCGCTCAAAAACTGATATTTGTCCTGAGACAGGAACTGACTTGAAGGTATTGGGTCCCTTGTAGAGGAGCATCCCCGTGTCGTCCTCGATCTGGATCTGGACGTCCGGGAGCGGAGGCCCGACCGTCCCCGCCTTCCGTCTCCCCTTGTACGGATTGGCGCAGATCATCTGACCCTCTGTCATACCATAGCGTTCCAGAATCTGAAATGGTTGCTTTTACAAGAGTGGAACTTACAGAAATATATAATATATAACATGTGTATATACAAAGCATGCCTTAGTGTTCCTAGTCTGTGAGTGAAGAGGTCCTTGAATGAATGCAGCCAGGTTCGTAGGCACAGTATGGATTTTACTCTATCCCTAGAGAGCAGGCCTGCTGTCATACTCTTATCATTATGCACTCTTCATGTCTTGAATATGCTAATGATGCTCCTCTGCCGATTTAAAATCCTCAGTAACAGAGAAGGAGCAAATCACAAATCAATCACAAAGAAAGAGCGATGGGGTCTTTTCCAGATTACCCCCCACAACTCAAAGTCCTTAAAACTTGATCAGATGAGCAAAAATTTGGTATAGCTCGCTGAGTTCAAATATCGCAAAATTTATCGATTTCGCAAAATTAGATTTTTTCGATTCGCAAGGGGGGACCAAGGGAAACCGAAAAATTTTTTGTCTTCGATTTTGATGAAAAGCTGCATATAGGGGTTTTCTGTGTTTTTCTAAACCAAATCCAGTTTTTCGATGCGAATCGAAAAAATCGAATTTTGCGAAAACGAAAACTTTTACGATATTTGAACTCAGCAAGGTCGAAAACATACATATATATATATACATATACATATATATATACCAAATTTTAGCTCATTTGGTCAAGTTTAAAGAATGTTAGGGGTGGTGGAGGTAATCTGGAAAAGACCCGAGCGATGTATACTTAATACCGACCCTCAATCGGGTAGGGGCTCCTTCACTTGAAGTGGATTTGGTAGATTTTGAACCTGCGGAAGTACAAGGAAAGGAACGGCGTAAAATAACGGAGATAAGGAAATCGATGATGTAGAACCACCTAGAAATGTCATTTTGGCTCTCTTTGGCATCAAAATACCAAAGAAGACCGACCACATTTCTCACTACAATTCCAAGCACTATATATACTCATTCTTTCCCTGTATAGCCCAATAGCTTGCTTTCAAACAAAGTGTGAGTGAAGACAGTCATCACAAGTTTGAAAAATCAGACAAGAAAAACAAGAACAATGTGTTTTAACTTTTAAATAATTCCTTACAATCTGAAACAAACCTCATGTCCGGTTTTCAGCTTAAACTGAAGCCAGGTGGCAATCTCCAAGGGCGCCGATCCGGACATAAAAAGTCGGACCGATTTGGTCACCTTAGCATCAAATGTGTCATCTGACAGCAGTCGAGTATAGTGGGTCGGAACGCCCATAAAGAGTGTGCACTTGGGTAACAGTTTTATCGTTTCTGACACACTGAATTTCGACTGTAACATTACGGTGCCATGAGCCAATAGAATCGTGTTGAGAGCAACAAATAATCCGTGCACATGGAATAGGGGCAAAACGTGCAGCAGAACATCGCCGCCTGTAATGTCCCAGATGGTGCACAATGTTTTTGCATTACTGCACAAATTTTCGTGCATTATCATGGCGCCTTTGGGTCTCCCAGTGGTTCCGGATGTGTAGAGCAGCGCAGCCAGGGCCTCCTTGGGCAGGTCAACTGTCGGAGGACTGAGGGACTTTTGCGCATGCGCAATCGACCAAAACTCCTGTTCAGCAAAACTGTCCGCCTGAAGTCGCTGTCCGAGCTGCACAGCGCCCTCACGGCAACTGACGAACAGTTTCGGCTGAGCATTTCCGAGTAGATATTCCAATTCCTGATCCTGATAGTCCGAGTTCAGGGGGAGATAGACTCCGCCGATTTTCAGAGTGGCCAAATAGAGGGCCGCTGCGTTCACGGATTTCGTCACGTGACTCGCCACTCGGTCCCCGGGTTCGATTCCTGGAAGCAAAACAAAGTTTTCACAAGACTGATGTGCTTACCGATTAATCAATTTATTAAAAACCAAAAACCAAGATCAATAGATTCTATCTCAGAATGAAAGAATAAGTCACTACTACACGGAGCGGAGACTATTCATAACTGGAGTAGAACGTACCGCAAAAAAATAAAAAACATTCAGCGAAAAAGAGAAACTAATTTTCAAATATACATCCACTACATATGTATAATACACTTGAATTCCTAAAATAAATATCATCAAAGCTAACCTAAGGATAAAAGTTTTGAGGCAAATCGATCCACAACGGCGCCAAATTGAGCATAACTGATCTCAGAATTGTCGGGGAGTCGAAACAGGGTTTTCTGATGGTCCTTTAAATCAATGAGACTGACGAGGTTCTCGCGCCGGGCACAGCTGAGGCTGAGCAGTCGTTTGTGGTACAAACTTCCAACGAAGACATTGCGATACAGTTTGCTCCACATGTCTGAATCAAATAAATTCAATTTCTACCAGATAAAAAACTTAACTTCTAAGGGCCTTTTCGCACGCGAGTTAAAGAGTAGAGCTAAATTTTTTAACTCATTTAACCCTGCTAGCGAGTTGAAATGAACTGTTTAACTCGTTTAACTCTGTGGCGCGAAAAGGATTGAGTTAATTTTAACTTTTTTCTCGTTAACTCGCTGAGCGAAAATGCCCTAAGATATACTGCAAAGTTTAACGAGGCCTTGAAAAGTTGCAGTTTATTGCTTTAACTTATACTGTGGTTGAGGTAAGCCTATACTTATCGAAAGCATGCTTTAGCAGAGCACGGGATAACGAAATTGAAAAGGTCATAGCGTGGTCGAATGAAAGATACCAATACTAAAATTTAGATCGCTTGACCAAGTTTCACAGCACGAAACCGCCGGCGACGGGAAAAGCCAAGTGGGAATCTATCCTTTGAATCTACCAGTTTTTACCTAAGCCCGGCTGTGTTCCTGAATTATAATCTGTAGCAAATTCCTAAATTCCTAAAAAATTTTGGAGAGGTGTGTAGCGTTGCACATAAGCCGCCGGCCAAAAAACACTGCTAAGCAAGACTGCATACTTAAATTATAATCTGTAGGAAATTATAATTCCTAAATTTAACTGGACCAAAATCTTCAAAGTTAGAATCAGTTAACAACACACAGGAGTCCGTTTAGACGGCTGTCGTTCTTTATAATGACAGACAAGCCTAAGGTGAAGGTGAGCATATATGGGAAGCACTAACTAAATATAACTAGTGTTGTTATCCGGGACTGTTTCGGGCTAGGGCCCCGGACCGGGCCCGGGCCGGGCCTGGCCCGAGCCCGGCCCGGATCAAAATTTGATCGGAGCGGCCCGGCCCGGGCCCGGCCCGGATATTTTCGGGCCCGGCCCGAAACAGGCCCGGATTTTTTCCCGGGCGGCTTCCGGGCCAAAGGAAAAATTGATATAAATGGACAGAAAAACACCAAATTTTTCGGAGAATCCTTGAAACAAGAAGCTTTTTCACTTCAATTGAACTGAAAAGTAGACGTTAGATAATAAATATCAAGTATTATTTAAAAACATCGTTCTTGGTTTGGCAGTTTTAGAGCTCGATACCGTTCTCGAATTATATACAAATCGGGTTCATTGAAATGCTTTCAATGATATGAGATTGGTGAGTGATTCATTGCTTTATTATGCCTATTCGTTTATTGAAAAGACGTTTATAAAAATTCAAAAGACAAACAAAGGAAGTTATATACAGTTCATAATAAAGCGTTATTTTAAATTAACAGACATTGCAAAGATAATGCCGATACATTATTGAATATTATTTTTACATTTATTTCCGATTACTTATGTTTATTATCTGCTGTAAACTACATCAAAAATCGTTTTTACTAATTTTGACCATTCGGGCCGGTTTCGGGCCCGACTCCGGGCCGACCTCGGGCCTGTTTCGGGCCTAAAATCCGGGCCGGGCCTCGGGCCTGTTTCGGGCCCAAAATCCGGGCCGGGCTCGGGCCGGGCCTGGCCCGGCCCGGATGTCTAGGAACGGCCCGGCCCGGGCCCGGATTTTTTGCTAACGTGACAACACTAAATATAACACACTACGCTATTTGTTACAGGACAAAATATAGGTATTGTGGAATCACCCTCCAGACATGAAGCCGGCCAGAGATCCTGCAATATCGAGGCAGAAGAGTAGTGATGTTTCATTTCCGAGATTTACAACATTGGTCTATCACTTCCTGCTGGGATTCGGAAAGGTTTTGCCTTAGTAACTGCAGGAAAGCTAGTTTTTCACAAATAACACTATGATTATATAATGCTTGTATCCTTCGCGAATCCACCAGTCTCAGCAGGTGGAGGAGATTCTAGTTATCTACATCCCTACTGCTAAATACAGCCTTGCAGTTTTCTCTGTCAACCCACAACACAAAGATTATAGAGAAATCACTAGAAAGTGAAACTTCTAAAAGAGTGTCCTCATTTCATTGATTTTCTTACACCGTCCGCTGCTGCTAAAAGGTACCCCTGAGATTCGCGACGAGATGTTCTGTACTTATTAGCAAGAAGTTTTCAAGTAGATCATGTGGAAGAGAACAATACTAAAGCACAAGCCTCGGCACACCACAAACCTAATCGGTAACCAGACAAAACGCTATACCGTACCGTACCCAATACCTACAGACTACACAGGCAAACTCTCCATATAGCAACAGTGCTGCCCTCCTCACTAAAACTAAGCAATAAATTGTAACAGAGATCTAACAATCTACAGTCCTGAAACAAGTCTATATTAGCCGAAATTAGTCCTATCCTAAATAAATAAATAAATCACAAAACCAATATTTACTAAGAAGATAAAGTGAAATGTAGGTAACGTCTCATACAATATTAAACTGTAAATCAAACAAGACGACACATGTATATACGTATCAGGAATTATTATAAACCCTACAGCTGACGAAAAAAGCAAAGTTGCACAGTTGACAGTAACAAACAGAAAAACAACAAAACAAACCCAAAATAATGAAGAATAACAAAACAACAAAATGGGTCGCATTGCATCGGAGCACAAAGCGCAGAACACTGTCAACAATTAACTTTGACAAATTGAGAGTTGGTGCTTACTTTTAAACGATCACATTTACCCAACAGTAAAGAAATTTCGAAATTTTGAGATACACAGAATACTAAGTCAAGAATGAACCCACATAGGCCGAAAGACTTTCAAAGTCCAAAAGACTTGCACTTTCGCCAACGTTTATATCCAGCATAACAAAACTTAAGGTCCACTTCAAAAATCCACCATTTCAGAATAAATGGTCCTCAAAAACAGAAACAATAAATACCAAGATAAAATTTAGTCTCAACACTGTCCCTTCATTCAAATGACCGTAAGAACATAAAAACAACTAGACGACAGGCTATAAGATAAAAACAAAAGGCCACTGGTATAACAATAATTAATAATATTCTATTTGGCATTTTTCCAACTCGAAACGAAAAGACTGGAGCAAAACAGCCATAAACTGTTGCAAAGTTTTCAAACTGTTTTTTTATAAATTTAGGATAAATTACAAACTGAATCCTGCTATCATAAAGCAAGCATTCTGCAAAAAAACATCTAAAAAGAAAACCATTTTAGCCGACCAACATTTAATGTACTACGAATGAAGAATGCTGAATATCACAAAACAATCAGATGAACAGCCTATCAACCCCCAAATTGCAAAAATCACCAAACATCAAAACTAACATCGGATCAGATTATTGTCCCAGTCATTCAGGCTTCTGCCTAAAACGATCAAAAATATGATGGCACAAAGCTAACATAAAGTCAATGTCAATGGAGATTAGAAATGCGCATTAGCACACAGCGGGGAAAAACTTGGCCCTTTCTTTTCGGGGAAAACATCAGTGTTGCTTTGCAGATAAAAGCCTTGAAACAACTTTCCCCAAAAAGCTTGGTTGGCTTAAGCTCAGGTATCAGTCTAATTTTTCAAAACTTTGCTGCATTGTCAACGATAATGTGAAATAGGGATGCACCGGAGCAGCAAAATTTTGTGAATTTTTGACATTTTTGACCAAAATTTTGAATTTTTAAAAGTCAAAAAAGGTTACAAATCCTTTGTTTTCCCGCCGATATGAATGAAAACAACGACAGTAACGTTGGTATGTATATCAAAAATTATTGCAAAAATTTTAATTTTCAAGAAAATTTTCGATTTGGGCCCCCAAATTCCAGTCCCCGGCCCTGGAAGTGGCGGCCCCGGTGCATCTCTAATGTGAAAAATAGGTTAATCCAAAGCAATGCCTTTGAAACGTGCGTGCGCTGTTCCAAACTATTACGCAGCAGCAAGGAAAGAAAATTCTAAGCAAACACTTTGTATACACTTTGAAGTAAGGTGACCTTACTTTCTCCGTTCAGCCATGGCACGGAGCATGGAATTGCCACAGAAGAAGGTGAAGCCGGCAATGCCCGCCAAGTACTTCAAGGTTTCAAACATGTTCAATTTCAACCAGAAGTACACATACAGGGTAAGAATTCCTAAAACAAAAACAAGGTGTGTTAAATATTACTTAAAACTTCAGCATGTAATTGTAATTTCTGTACGCTTTATATCACAGTCAACATAAGAGGCAAAACTTTAAATCATCTACACAAGGTATTACTGTTATTTAGTTAATTCCAGAAAATTTAAATAAACCAAAAGACAACACTGACCAGCCAGCCCAATATGATATCCGAGGGTGGCGAGAGAAAAGGAGAAATTGGACAGATTCACTCCAATGCGGAGCCACTGAAACAACAGAAAAGCAAAATAGGCGCAAATCCAGAGATTTTAATTCAACTGAACTGAATCACCGACAAAAAATCATAAGGTATCATTTGACTCGGAATTCCTAAAAGTTAGAAAAGTGTTTTCCACCAGTCCAAAACATTTTATAAAACATACACAGTAAAACAGACAACGCCAGCAAAAAGCAAAACCAATCAAGTCAAGAGATAAACCTACAGAAACGAACAGAACCAAGAGTGGAGCCAAAGCGAGAAGGGTGAAGGCATTCGCCACCACAGTGGGAGGACGCTTCTCGGGCTCGCGAAACATGTGCTACAACAACAACAACAACAACAACAAATACACACAACACAAAATAACAAGAAAACAAGTAAGCTCAAACTTAATGATTGCAAACACTAAAATTTATTATTAAACCAATTATTAACTCGCATAGCACACATATTATATACCCAGAAAGTGTCCTATCTGCAAAGAGAACGGTATATACCTTAATTTCAGGCCTGACAGAGTAGTTGATTTCGTCAACACTGGATGTCGTGGGTTTCTCATAGGCCGGAAACTTCAGCATTGCATCCGCCTAAAAGCACAAGTCAAATCTCGCAGCATAATACTGTACACAAAATTATACAATATGCAAACGCTCTGACTGCAGATTTAAATGCAGACATACCAAAAGTTCATGATTCCCTTAATACAATGTAAGAAGGAGAATAGGTCGCTAGAGAGCGCCTCTTCTTTGTATGACGTAACAATGTTCCGATTCCGTTTGGGAAGGGGGGGTCGCCATTAGCCTATCACATTGCAGAAAACCCCCTCCTCAAGTTTGGTGGGATCAGGGGACCGGCGGGGGGGGGGGAGCGCAGAGGATTACGGTGGGTTCAGTATATTTCCAAAAACGGTCCCCGTTGGGTGGGTGAGTGGGGGGGGGGGGTTACCAACCGCCGATCAAATTCAGCCGACCTAACCTGCTTGAGCGGCCCCCGTCAACGGGAAACCCCTTTTGGCGACCCCCCCCCCAAACGGGAGAACCTACGTTTTTGAGGTCGGAGCACCGTTACGTACTACTATGTACAACGAAAAGCAGGCTTTTAATGCCTCACTCTTCGCATCAATAACAGTGCAATTTATGCATTTATGCAATCTTGCAGATATACATACACACCATATTTGGCTCAAAATCTAACCGAAGTTCTACATATATACATTGACCATTAATCAAGGACTGCCACTGCCAACCTAAGCTGAAGAAACAGCCTGGGTTGAAGACAGACAATTAAAATAAGTAATGCATAAGCGTAGAATGAAAAACTTTATGCGAATTAGCCAGCCATCTTACCAGATACCACGAGACAGAATTTGAGATGACAGCATCACCGATGACCAAACGAACGGAATATTTACCCGAGACATAGTCAAAGTCTTTGGCACTCTTTTGTAGATCCTGTAAACAGACAACGCCACAAGACAAAATATACGAGATAACCTGTTTGATAAAGATACGTATTACAAACAGACAAATCTTAGCCACCAAGCAGCAACAAAAAGTTTCATCCGTGAACGAAAAAGGCTCAGAAAACTGTAAATGTGCCGAAACTTCAAATGGGGTGAAATGAACCCAACTGACCACTTCAAACTTGTAAACTTTGGAGGACTCCGGCTCCGCCACAAAGATTATCTCATTCTTCGTCTCACCATGCGAGAACAAAACGAAAGCCTGAAATCGGAAAACAAAACATGTTTAGCTAATTATACACAGTACAACACAACAACAGCTAATGCGGAAAATAGAATCTCAGCAATTTCAAAGCAGAATTTAAGAAAGAAAGAAAGAAAATGAACCTGAAAATGAAAAGAAAATGAAAAGAAAAGGAACCTGATGAACAGTCATGGGCTGGGCAGACTGGAGGTCTTTCAGGGAGAATTTGATGGTGAGTCGTTGATGATAGTCTGCCTCAATGGCAGAGGCAATCTTGTTCGGATACTGAACTCTAAAAAGACCAACAAACTCATTAACCATGGCGAATAAGCAGAAGTTGTAGTGTATTAAAAATATCCTGAGAAAAGCACTTTCATTTGAAACCTAGCTCACTCAATTTACAGTATGCCATGATCATACACTTCCATAAACCATAATATGAACCTTCGAAATATATACATCTTTATGCCTTTGCAATAAACTTTTGTCTCAACATTTCAACTTCAACTGAATACACAAATTTTTTATGGGCACCAAAAAACGTATTCCTCCGTCTGAACTGCACATTCTACTGTATGACGTGTTGTACGTACATACAGTAGTGCACTATTCAACTTTACGTCGTGACCAAGTTTAACACACACTAGTGATGGGCACCGGATATTTTTCATATCCGGATATACGCCTATTTTGCGTAACGGATATCCGGTTATCCGCCTATTCCGAACTTAAGTTCAAGAAAATTTTTCGATCTTGCAGTTAAACTTTCAATTTTTCTGTCAAGTTTTCAGTATGCTGTGATTGTGAATTTCTATCATGCAATCAAGCCACAGACAACCTTGTTTTAAACAATATTTTCAGAGAAATTTTTGAAGCATATTTTAAAAATTTTGAAATTTTTGTCCAAAATTTGCCAATTTTGCATTATTTTGTCTGAAATGTACACGGATATCCGGATATTTTTCTCAAATCGGATATTATCCGGATATCCGGATATCCAGTGCCCATCACTAACACACACAGACGACATCCTGCTTATATAAGAGGTGAACCTTACTTGAGGGCATTGGAGGTGGTCTGCTGGTCCCGATCTACGACGGCCACCTCGACCCCCTCCACGCCCACCTCCGTCAACACTTTCACTGACACCTGCAAATAAACAACACAACAACAATACAAACAAACAAACATCAAAACAAAACAACTGGCTTAGTTTTACTGGAAGGCGGGGGACCCGCCACATCCGCGACCCCTCCCTCCCATTCGAGCAGAATATATCTAAATCGCGGTCTTCTCTTATAATTCACAAAAACTGACAAATTTCACCATTTTAAGCAAGGCAAAAAATTTACAAAAACGTTGACTTTCATGCAAGTTGCAAGTTTTCATGCATTTTTAGCATTTTTAACTGATTTTGGTCCGCCTTTATACACATACACCTCAAAAAGTGCAAACTGGTTATACGAAAATCTGCCCCAATTTCGGCGAATCTCCCCTCCTCGATAGGAACCGACTGTGAGCCCCCTCCCTCAAATTTGGACAAAAAATCAGACCAGATACCAATCAGTCAGTGAAGGCAATTTTCTTGGACTACGAATTTTTTGTCGATGGAAGTTATTACACCAATAAAATCAGCATTTCTCCAGCATACATTCAACATCCAAAATACAGCCGTGGTAGGCAGACGTGTGCAGGCGGGGAAGTTTGGGGGGCCCGCGGCAGAAGCGAACCGAATTTTTCCGGTTTTTGCAAAAATCCAGATTTAGGGGGTTCAGGCGGGTGCGCTGCAGGTCTTTTGGATTGGAACCCAACCCACAAGTACGAAAAACTAAGCAACACTCCCCACGGAATATATTATTTTCTGATTATTGTGTCTGTAGCAGTTGACTTACTTCTGAAGTGGTGCCAACCAAACGCTTGTCCTTGGCCGAGAGAGCGCTGACAACCAGCGTATAGAAGCCACGATCGCGCTTCTGGTCCAGAAAGTTGAACTCGTACAGGGTTTGACTGCTGAAAACAAACAAGGATGAAAATGAGAGGAAAAGAAAGAAAACGGAAAAACTACGTCAGAAAGAATTGATCAAATGGCCTAAATTTTTGAGTCTTCCTTCACCGATTTCACTCCTGTTTACGTAATTCATAGTGATCAAGGAATAGTTTGCTGGCCAACTTCTAGGTCAAAATTTATGAGGAGGGTGGCGCAATGCTCACCGAAAATGTAAGGCATATTTTTAGCAAATGTTTACGCTTTTTGTGTAAACAAGCAACGTGCCTAAAATGTGTCTAAAAATAACTAATTTTAGGTGTTTTTAAGCTAAAACAGCGAAAATCTCGTTAAACATCCCGGTAAGACCGGAAAATTTTTCTAAAATTTAGGGTGAAAATAACAAAATTTGGCAAATTTTCGGCTTATGGGGAAGGTCAAAATTTATGGGGGGGAGACTTTTCATGCGGGGGTGGGGACTCTTCGAATGTGAGGGGACCTTCCGAATGGGGACGGGCTTCCCGCATCCTTCCCCAGTAGAAGTAAGCCAGTAAGTACGTAACGATTTTCGCTAAGCTAGTATACAGAAAACCTTCTGTTGCAGTCAGCCCAGGTTACAATAAGTACCGTTCTTTCTCAGCAGGGCATTTGTTATGGGGAGGGGAGAGTGCGGGGACCCCAAAACTGACCTGCCCCCCGACCAAAATAAACCATTGAGAAATTTTAGCATTTTCGCAATAATTCTAGCTTTTTTGTAAAAAATCCTCTGCTTCCTTCCGAAAATCCCAGGGACTGGATGCCTTCCGCCAAAAAATCCCAAAATTACCCTAACTTAATATCATTGCATTTCTGGGCGAAACACCCTGTAATAACTCCAAAGAAGTACGGTGGGTGGTATGGCGTTTTTTCTTGTCAACACTCGGTCAGTCAACATAACAAAAGTGAAGCTCGATCTCATTGGTTTTCGGACAAAAGTGACCTCCAAAACTAAGAACCTACTCAACCAGGGCTGGGCGCAACAAACTGTATTAAGCTTCGTCAAGTACGTGCTCCCTCCTGATGTAGAAAAACAACTAATCCACCCTCCCTCTCCAAAATCGGAACTGCTCCGACAAGAACAACTTTATACAGGAAATATTAACGTAGCTGAAAAAATTATTCGCAGAACCTTGTGCATAATTTAAGGCTTAAAATTATGTATGTACTGCTTTACCAACTCCCACCCTGAGGTCTGGGATAGGACCATGCGCGTAGCCAGAGGGTGGGAACGGGGGGAACTCCCCCAAAATTCTGGAACCCACAGGAATTTTTCCTTGCCATGTATAAAACGCCCATTTTCAAATAATTTTCGCGCCTATCATGCCATCATAATAGGCGTTTTACAACCTAAAATGAGGACCAAATGCCTAATTTGGTGGACTTTGACCAGCTTCTGCATCATTTGGGTGAAGGAACACGTGCTGGGCCTTATGTATATTCTAATTTGAAAGAATGCTCTGTAAAAATTCCAAAAAGGTCATGAAATAGAAAACGTTCTCTGCTTCTGCGGGGCTCCGCCCCCCAGGGCCCCAGGACCATTTGTGCATCCCCCCGAAGTTTTGTCTGGTTACGCTTGTGGATAGGACATACCTGTCGGAGGAGAGGGGAGTCATGGCCCTCTTGCTGATGACGACGCCACTGGTGGCTCGATGCGTGGCGCTGTCCACAGTCACACTCAACGGACCCACGGAGCCGCCAAACACGTCGCACACTTTCACCTAAACATCACCAAACACAAATCCACTCCACACCTTTACAGAAAAACAGAGATGATTTTGGATCGATGTCATCAAGATCCAGGAAAACCTATAGCCAGCATCATCAACCAAGAAATGTCAGAGATTCTAGACTTTTAGTAACCAGTACAACAAAGTGAAAAGAAAATATACATGGATGTCATGACACCCGAATGTAAAAGTTATATACATCACGAAAAACTTCATAACTCGAAAATACAAAACAATCAGATAATCAGATCAGAAAACAGCGTGGAGAATGGTCAAAACCAATACCTGAACTTTACCACTGGAAGGAGTAACAGAAATGGAGCTTCCCAAGGAAATGGAGACGGGAACATAGTGCTGCAAGCACGAAACAAAACGTAACCACTTACTGAGAAGTAAAAAACAAATGGAGCCCCCTCCCTGGAAATTTACTAAAAACAGATATCTGCGGCAGGGTGAAGAGGTTTCAATCAAAAATATTGCTTTCTTAAACTACACCAACGACAATATTTTTCCAGCAGTATTCTGACATTTTTTAGGGTTTTGAAAGTGGCAGGCTTACACCCCGCCACCAGAGAAGCGAAGGGGCAGGGTAGTCTGGCGGACGGGGTGCGAGCCCACTGAACCCCCGAATTGACCCTTTCCCAGAAATTCCCCTCTGGGGATGTTTGCGTCCCTTTCGAAATCTTTTTCGGCCATCCAAATTTTTGCTAAAATAGGAACATTTAAACAGGAACCCTTAGAAATACACTGGAAGAGGGTGTTCCAACAGTAAGATCAATGTAAATCTTAATTTATCTTAATTTTTCAACACTTATGAACGACCGCCAAATAGTGAGGGGAGGCAAAGTGTGGACTCCAAGGGGGGCGAAAAGTGGGAGCACTATCCCCACACTAAAAATGTCAGGTATTACACAACCTAAACTAAAATATCCACGCGAAATTTTTGATAAAGTTACACTCAATACATTCCTGAAAATGTTAGAATCTCTTGACGAGTTAGGCATCTAGGGTGTACAAACTAACCTTGTTCCCGGAGAGAGACTTCAGTGCTTTGACAAGAAAATAGGCAGGTCGAGGCAACTGAATGCCCTTTCGACTGATCAGATAATTAGTAAACTTCACCGCTTCGTCCTAAAATTAGACAAACGAACAAGATGAACACAAAACGCACACGAAATTACAGAAACTAAGATGGACACAAAATTAATTTATAAACACAATTTGTAACCGAATCGCCGGACAATAAATAATAATAGCAACAAAAAGTCATTGCCGGTCCAAGTTCCATAGAGCAGAGTAAAAACAAGAGACTGCGCTAGCGAGAATGAAGTGGGGATTATTTTAGGAGGGGGGGCAAAAAATCGCCCTCCCAAAAAGAGAGGATGAACGATACCAAATTATCACCTGAAAAATTCACTCAGAAGGCCAAATTTTCATTTTCCTGCTTTGTCAGAAAATTTTACCACACCAACCAGGGTTTTTTTTTTGGTTGCGGACAAGTGTGCATTTTTGTGCATTTTTAAAAAATAGTGTGCATTTTGGAAAAAATGTGTGCATTTTTAAAAAAATTGCTTATTTTGAACTATAACGTACATTTTTGGCCGTAATTTTGTGTTCTACGCATTTTTGACTTCAACTGGAATCCCACGCTTTAGTTGATGTTTTGATGACTATTTTAAATCTTAACTGGTTAGCACACGTATACTGATATTTAGGCAAATGCAGAACTATACAAACTAACGTATATAGGTGTCGGGTTTTGACATCTGCAATGCTGTGAACCTATTAAGCGCAAAATTGTGAATAACATAAAATCAACATAGGATTGTCAATTTGATGCCAAATTTACTTATACAAGCAAGAATTTCTTCAAGGTAACGATAAAATCCGAGCTGAAATTACGTATTGGTGTAATTCAGCCCTATTGTGCGGGTAGCCATTTAATATATACATCTAACATATATACACATAATGCAGAAATTAGATTGAAAGTCGACGCCGGGGAGGTCTGGGGGCGGAGTTCCCCAGAAGTTGGGAGTTTTTTTTGGAATTTTGAACACGAAAGAAATTTTTATGAACAACTTCTTACCATTTTAACAGATTAACAAACGGCAATAAGAGAGCTAGCATTGCACACGTCGAACCGTTGTAGAGGAAGAAAATGTAAAGAAATGCTTTAAGAAAAATTGGCTTAATCCAGCCTTTTATTTTCGACGATGAAGGAACGCACACTAGTATAAATATATACTTACAATCTAAAGCAAAAATATTTCAATAATTAGTGGCTTTAGTGAGGAAGAAAAAAACACAGAAAGGTTGTAGCGACGTTGCCATGACCGAAAAATAGTACGTAAGAAAAAGCGGGGGTCTGGGGGCGGCAGCCCCCAGCTAAAAGCTAGAGCTTTTTTTAAAATTTAAAGCACTTTGGAAATTTTTTAGAGCATTTTGTGGTTAGCGGAAGCAAAATTTGACTGTGCATTTATGTGTGCATTTTTAAATTCGAGTGTGCATTTTGGAAAAAAAGTGTGCATATGCACAGTAAAATGCACAAAAAAAACCCTGACACCAACAAAAGAAATCGAACGGAAACAGAAGTCGTCACCCACCTCAGAGATCTTGGTGGTTGAACTCTCGTCACACTGCACAATGGCAGTCAAGAGTAGCAAATAGTCATCACTGGTGACAGCTACCGTTAATATGAGTGTAGAAACTAGAGATACTCTATCATAGCGAGAATAAATTCAAGTGGTGACTACCTTTTGAAAGAACACGCCATCGGAGCGACGTAAATCAAATGAAGTCGAAGCGTCACCTCCGAGATCTTGTTCGTTGAACTCTCGTCACCCTCCACAATGGCAATCAAGAGTTCAAAAATAGTCATCACTGGTGACAGCGGCGGTTTTTACCAGTGTAGAAACTAGAGATACTCTATCATAGCGAGAATAAATCCAAGTGGTGACAACCGATAGAAAGAACACGCCAGCGGAGGTCTTTAAATGAAGTTCTAGCATTTCGTCACCTCAGAGATCTTGCTGATTTTGTTCTCGTCGAAAACTGCACAATTGCAGTCAAGAGTATCAAATAGTCATTACTGGTGACTATGCAGGCCGTAAACGAGTTGAAACTAAGGGCATCGATCTGAAGATCTCATAAGGGCGATAGAAATAACCGACGCATGATCGTCTTCCCAACAGTTACCCCGTAGGCTGTTATCATAATGGCAGTAAATGTAGTTTTTGCAAAAACACACAACCAATTTTTTCCCAAAGATTGTGAGAGCATTCACTCTATCAGCGAGAAACTTAAGAGGTGACAACCGATATGATAGCACACCCAGGGACGATATTTTCAGTTGCCCCAGATTACTGCTTTCCAGCGAAAGTAATCGCTTGGCAAATTTAGAAACAGCTACCGTAAATACCAGTTTACTAGCACATATTCTATCATAGCGAGATTAATTTCAAGTGGTGACAACCGATAGAAAGAACACGCCAGCGGAGGACTTCAAATGAAGTAAAAAATCGTCACCTCAGCTATCTTGGTGGTTGAACTCTCGACACTGTATAATGGCAGTCAAGAGTAGCGAAAAAGTATCACTTGAGTCTGCAACCGATATCTGAGTGTAGAAATTTTACATATTCTAAAAGTGTTAGCGAAAATAAATTTAAAAGGTGAAACCGATAGAAATTTCATGCCATGCGGAGGACGTTAAATGAAGTCAGAAATGTCACCTCAGACATTTGGTGGTATAAGAACTTCGTTACACTCCACAATGGCAGTCAAGAGTAGCAAATAGTAATCACTGGTGACGCTACCGTTAATATGAGTGTAGCAACTAGAGATATTCATCATAGCCAATACCTCAAGAGGTGACAATCGATAGAAAGAATACGCCAGTGGAGGACGTCAAATGGAGTCAGAAGTCGTCACCTCAGAGATCTTGGTGGTTGAACTCTCGTCACACTGCACAATGGCAGTCAAGAGTAGCAAATAGTTATCACTGGTGACAGCTACCGTTAAGCTGAGTGTAGAAACTAGAGATACTCTATCATAGCGAGAATAAACTCAAGTGGTGACAACCGATAGAAAGAACACGCCAGTGGAGGACGTCAAATGGAGTCAGAAGTCGTCACCTCAGAGATCTTGGTGGTTGAACTCTCGTCACACTGCACAATGGCAGTCAAGAGTAGCAAATAGTTATCACTGGTGACAGCTACCGTTAAGATGAGTGTAGAAACTAGAGATACTCTATCATAGCGAGAATAAACTCAAGTGGTGACAACCGATAGAAAGAACACGCCAGTGGAGGACGTCAAATGGAGTCAGAAGTCGTCACCTCAGAGATCTTGGTGGTTGAACTCTCGTCACACTGCACAATGGCAGTCAAGAGTAGCAAATAGTCATCACTGGTGACAGCTACCGTTAATATGAGTGTAGAAACTAGAGATACTCTATCATAGCGAGAATAAATTCAAGTGGTGACAACCGATAGAAAGAACACGCCAGCGGAGGACGTCAAATGGAGTCAGAAGTCGTCACCTCAGAGATCTTGGTGGTTGAACTCTCGTCACACTGCACAATGGCAGTCAAGAGTAGCAAATAGTCATCACTGGTGACAGCTACCGTTAAGATGAGTGTAGAAACTAGAGATACTCTATCATAGCGAGAATAAACTCAAGTGGTGACAACCGATAGAAAGAACACGCCAGTGGAGGACGTCAAATGGAGTCAGAAGTCGTCACCTCAGAGATCTTGGTGGTTGAACTCTCGTCACACTGCACAATGGCAGTCAAGAGTAGCAAATAGTCATCACTGGTGACAGATACGGATAATAATAGTGTAGAAACTACAGATACTCTATCATAGCGAGATTAAACTCAAGTGGTGACAACCGATAGAAAGAACACGCCATTGGAGGACATCAAATGAAGTCAGAAGTCGTCACCTCAGAGATCTTGGTGGTTGAACTCTCGTCACACTGCACAATGGCAGTCAAGAGTAGCAAATAGTCATCACTGGTGACAGTTTCGCCTATTTATGATGTAGAAACTACAGATACTCTATCATGGCGAGAATAAACTCAAGTGGTGACAACCGATAGAAAGAACACGCCAGTGGAGGACGTCAAATGGAGTCAGAAGTCGTCACCTCAGAGATCTTGGTGGTTGAACTCTCGTCACACTGCACAATGGCAGTCAAGAGTAGCAAATAGTCATCACTGGTGACAGCTACCGTTAAGATGAGTGTAGAAACTAGAGATACTCTATCATAGCGAGATTAAACTCAAGTGGTGACAACCGATAGAAAGAACACGCCATTGGAGGACATCAAATGAAGTCAGAAGTCGTCACCTCAGAGATCTTGGTGGTTGAACTCTCGTCACACTGCACAATGGCAGTCAAGAGTAGCAAATAGTCATCACTGGTGACAGTTTCGCCTATTTATGATGTAGAAACTACAGATACTCTATCATGGCGAGAATAAACTCAAGTGGTGACAACCGATAGAAAGAACACGCCAGTGGAGGACGTCAAATGGAGTCAGAAGTCGTCACCTCAGAGATCTTGGTGGTTGAACTCTCGTCACACTGCACAATGGCAGTCAAGAGTAGCAAATAGTCATCACTGGTGACAGCTACCGTTAAGATGAGTGTAGAAACTAGAGATACTCTATCATAGCGAGAATAAACTCAAGTGGTGACAACCGATAGAAAGAACACGCCAGTGGAGGACGTCAAATGGAGTCAGAAGTCGTCACCTCAGAGATCTTGGTGGTTGAACTCTCGTCACACTGCACAATGGCAGTCAAGAGTAGCAAATAGTCATCACTGGTGACAGTTTCGCCTATTTATGATGTAGAAACTACAGATACTCTATCATGACGAGAATAAACTCAAGTGGTGACAACCGATAGAAAGAACACGCCAGTGGAGGACGTCAAATGGAGTCAGAAGTCGTCACCTCAGAGATCTTGGTGGTTGAACTCTCGTCACACTGCACAATGACAGTCAAGAGTAGCAAATAGTCATCACTGGTGACAGTTTCGCCTATTTATGAGTGTAGAAACTACAGATACTCTATCATGGCGAGAATAAACTCAAGTGGTGACAACCGATAGAAAGAACACGCCAGTGGAGGACGTCAAATGGAGTCAGAAGTCGTCACCTCAGAGATCTTGGTGGTTGAACTCTCGTCACACTGCACAATGGCAGTCAAGAGTAGCAAATAGTCATCACTGGTGACAGCTACCGTTAAGATGAGTGTAGAAACTAGAGATACTCTATCATAGCGAGATTAAACTCAAGTGGTGACAACCGATAGAAAGAACACGCCATTGGAGGACATCAAATGAAGTCAGAAGTCGTCACCTCAGAGATCTTGGTGGTTGAACTCTCGTCACACTGCACAATGGCAGTCAAGAGTAGCAAATAGTCATCACTGGTGACAGTTTCGCCTATTTATGATGTAGAAACTACAGATACTCTATCATGGCGAGAATAAACTCAAGTGGTGACAACCGATAGAAAGAACACGCCAGTGGAGGACGTCAAATGGAGTCAGAAGTCGTCACCTCAGAGATCTTGGTGGTTGAACTCTCGTCACACTGCACAATGGCAGTCAAGAGTAGCAAATAGTCATCACTGGTGACAGCTACCGTTAAGATGAGTGTAGAAACTAGAGATACTCTATCATAGCGAGATTAAACTCAAGTGGTGACAACCGATAGAAAGAACACGCCAGTGGAGGACATCAAATGAAGTCAGAAGTCGTCACCTCAGAGATCTTGGTGGTTGAACTCTCGTCACACTGCACAATGGCAGTCAAGAGTAGCAAATAGTCATCGCTGGTGACAGTCTACCGTTCAGACGAGTGGAGAAACTATAGATACTCTATCATAGCGAGATTAAACTCAAGTGGTGACAACCGATAGAAAGAACACGCCATTGGAGGACATCAAATGAAGTCAGAAGTCGTCACCTCAGAGATCTTGGTGGTTGAACTCTCGTCACACTGCACAATGGCAGTCAAGAGTAGCAAATAGTCATCACTGGTGACAGCTACCGTTAAGATGAGTGTAGAAACTAGAGATACTCTATCATAGCGAGAATAAACTCAAGTGGTGACAACCGATAGAAAGAACACGCCAGTGGAGGACGTCAAATGGAGTCAGAAGTCGTCACCTCAGAGATCTTGGTGGTTGAACTCTCGTCACACTGCACAATGGCAGTCAAGAGTAGCAAATAGTCATCACTGGTGACAGTTTCGCCTATTTATGATGTAGAAACTACAGATACTCTATCATGACGAGAATAAACTCAAGTGGTGACAACCGATAGAAAGAACACGCCAGTGGAGGACGTCAAATGGAGTCAGAAGTCGTCACCTCAGAGATCTTGGTGGTTGAACTCTCGTCACACTGCACAATGACAGTCAAGAGTAGCAAATAGTCATCACTGGTGACAGTTTCGCCTATTTATGATGTAGAAACTACAGATACTCTATCATGGCGAGAATAAACTCAAGTGGTGACAACCGATAGAAAGAACACGCCAGTGGAGGACGTCAAATGGAGTCAGAAGTCGTCACCTCAGAGATCTTGGTGGTTGAACTCTCGTCACACTGCACAATGGCAGTCAAGAGTAGCAAATAGTCATCACTGGTGACAGCTACCGTTAAGATGAGTGTAGAAACTAGAGATACTCTATCATAGCGAGATTAAACTCAAGTGGTGACAACCGATAGAAAGAACACGCCATTGGAGGACATCAAATGAAGTCAGAAGTCGTCACCTCAGAGATCTTGGTGGTTGAACTCTCGTCACACTGCACAATGGCAGTCAAGAGTAGCAAATAGTCATCACTGGTGACAGTTTCGCCTATTTATGAGTGTAGAAACTACAGATACTCTATCATGGCGAGAATAAACTCAAGTGGTGACAACCGATAGAAAGAACACGCCAGTGGAGGACGTCAAATGGAGTCAGAAGTCGTCACCTCAGAGATCTTGGTGGTTGAACTCTCGTCACACTGCACAATGACAGTCAAGAGTAGCAAATAGTCATCACTGGTGACAGTCTATTAGTGAGATGTAGAAACTACAGATACTCTATCATGGCGAGAATAAACTCAAGTGGTGACAACCGATAGAAAGAACACGCCAGTGGAGGACGTCAAATGGAGTCAGAAGTCGTCACCTCAGAGATCTTGGTGGTTGAACTCTCGTCACACTGCACAATGGCAGTCAAGAGTAGCAAATAGTCATCACTGGTGACAGCTACCGTTAAGATGAGTGTAGAAACTAGAGATACTCTATCATAGCGAGAATAAACTCAAGTGGTGACAACCGATAGAAAGAACACGCCAGTGGAGGACGTCAAATGGAGTCAGAAGTCGTCACCTCAGAGATCTTGGTGGTTGAACTCTCGTCACACTGCACAATGGCAGTCAAGAGTAGCAAATAGTCATCACTGGTGACAGCTACCGTTAAGATGAGTGTAGAAACTAGAGATACTCTATCATAGCGAGAATAAACTCAAGTGGTGACAACCGATAGAAAGAACACGCCAGTGGAGGACGTCAAATGGAGTCAGAAGTCGTCACCTCAGAGATCTTGGTGGTTGAACTCTCGTCACACTGCACAATGGCAGTCAAGAGTAGCAAATAGTCATCACTGGTGACAGTTTCGCCTATTTATGATGTAGAAACTACAGATACTCTATCATGGCGAGAATAAACTCAAGTGGTGACAACCGATAGAAAGAACACGCCAGTGGAGGACGTCAAATGGAGTCAGAAGTCGTCACCTCAGAGATCTTGGTGGTTGAACTCTCGTCACACTGCACAATGGCAGTCAAGAGTAGCAAATAGTCATCACTGGTGACAGCTACCGTTAAGATGAGTGTAGAAACTAGAGATACTCTATCATAGCGAGATTAAACTCAAGTGGTGACAACCGATAGAAAGAACACGCCATTGGAGGACATCAAATGGAGTCAGAAGTCGTCACCTCAGAGATCTTGGTGGTTGAACTCTCGTCACACTGCACAATGGCAGTCAAGAGTAGCAAATAGTCATCACTGGTGACAGATACCCGTAATTATGATGTAGAAACTACAGATACTCTATCATAGCGAGAATAAAATCAAGTGGTGACAACCGAAAGAAAGAACACGCCAGTGTACGACGTCAAATGGAGTCAGAAGTCGTCACCTCAGAGATCTTGGTGGTTGAACTCTCGTCACACTGCACAATGGCAGTCAAGAGTAGCAAATAGTCATCACTGGTGACAGCTACCGTTAAGATGAGTGTAGAAACTAGAGATACTCTATCATAGCGAGATTAAACTCAAGTGGTGACAACCGATAGAAAGAACACGCCATTGGAGGACATCAAATGAAGTCAGAAGTCGTCACC
Source organism: Trissonchulus latispiculum (assembly GCA_030248195.1). Lineage (NCBI taxonomy): Eukaryota > Metazoa > Nematoda > Enoplea > Enoplida > Ironidae > Trissonchulus > Trissonchulus latispiculum. The sequence goes on from JASAND010005669.1 coordinate 33,885, forward strand.
TCAGAGATCTTGGTGGTTGAACTCTCGTCACACTGCACAATGGCAGTCAAGAGTAGCAAATAGTCATCACTGGTGACAGTTTCGCGTTATTTATGAGTGTAGAAACTAGAGATACTCTATCATTGCGAGAATAAACTCAAGTGGTGACAACCGATAGAAAGAACACGCCAGTGGAGGACGTCAAATGGAGTCAGAAGTCGTCACCTCAGAGATCTTGGTGGTTGAACTCTCGTCACACTGCACAATGGCAGTCAAGAGTAGCAAATAGTCATCACTGGTGACAGCTACCGTGTAATGAGTGTAGAAACTACAGATACTCTATCATGGCGAGAATAAACTCAAGTGGTGACAACCGATAGAAAGAACACGCCAGTGGAGGACGTCAAATGGAGTCAGAAGTCGTCACCTCAGAGATCTTGGTGGTTGAACTCTCGTCACACTGCACAATGGCAGTCAAGAGTAGCAAATAGTCATCACTGGTGACAGCTACCGTTAAGATGAGTGTAGAAACTAGAGATACTCTATCATAGCGAGATTAAACTCAAGTGGTGACAACCGATAGAAAGAACACGCCATTGGAGGACATCAAATGAAGTCAGAAGTCGTCACCTCAGAGATCTTGGTGGTTGAACTCTCGTCACACTGCACAATGGCAGTCAAGAGTAGCAAATAGTCATCACTGGTGACAGCTACCGTTAAGATGAGTGTAGAAACTAGAGATACTCTATCATAGCGAGAATAAACTCAAGTGGTGACAACCGATAGAAAGAACACGCCAGTGGAGGACGTCAAATGGAGTCAGAAGTCGTCACCTCAGAGATCTTGGTGGTTGAACTCTCGTCACACTGCACAATGGCAGTCAAGAGTAGCAAATAGTCATCACTGGTGACAGCTACCGTTAAGATGAGTGTAGAAACTAGAGATACTCTATCATAGCGAGAATAAACTCAAGTGGTGACAACCGATAGAAAGAACACGCCAGTGGAGGACGTCAAATGGAGTCAGAAGTCGTCACCTCAGAGATCTTGGTGGTTGAACTCTCGTCACACTGCACAATGGCAGTCAAGAGTAGCAAATAGTCATCGCTGGTGACAGTTTCGCCTATTTATGATGTAGAAACTACAGATACTCTATCATGGCGAGAATAAACTCAAGTGGTGACAACCGATAGAAAGAACACGCCAGTGGAGGACGTCAAATGGAGTCAGAAGTCGTCACCTCAGAGATCTTGGTGGTTGAACTCTCGTCACACTGCACAATGGCAGTCAAGAGTAGCAAATAGTCATCACTGGTGACAGCTACCGTTAAGATGAGTGTAGAAACTAGAGATACTCTATCATAGCGAGATTAAACTCAAGTGGTGACAACCGATAGAAAGAACACGCCAGTGGAGGACGTCAAATGGAGTCAGAAGTCGTCACCTCAGAGATCTTGGTGGTTGAACTCTCGTCACACTGCACAATGGCAGTCAAGAGTAGCAAATAGTCATCACTGGTGACAGTTTCGCGTTATTTATGAGTGTAGAAACTAGAGATACTCTATCATAGCGAGAATAAATTCAAGTGGTGACAACCGATAGAAAGAACACGCCAGCGGAGGACGTCAAATGGAGTCAGAAGTCGTCACCTCAGAGATCTTGGTGGTTGAACTCTCGTCACACTGCACAATGGCAGTCAAGAGTAGCAAATAGTCATCACTGGTGACAGCTACCGTTAAGATGAGTGTAGAAACTACAGATACTCTATCATGGCGAGAATAAACTCAAGTGGTGACAACCGATAGAAAGAACACGCCATTGGAGGACATCAAAATGAAGTCAGAAGTCGTCACCTCAGAGATCTTGGTGGTTGAACTCTCGTCACACTGCACAATGGCAGTCAAGAGTAGAAAATAGTCATCGCGGGTGACAGTTTCGCCTATTTATGAGTGTAGAAACTACAGATACTCTATCATGGCGAGAATAAACTCAAGTGGTGACAACCGATAGAAAGAACACGCCAGTGGAGGACGTCAAATGGAGTCAGAAGTCGTCACCTCAGAGATCTTGGTGGTTGAACTCTCGTCACACTGCACAATGGCAGTCAAGAGTAGCAAATAGTCATCACTGGTGACAGCTACCGTTAAGATGAGTGTAGAAACTAGAGACACTCTAAGCTAGCGAGAATAAACTCAAGTGGTGACAACGGATAGAAAGAACACGCCAGCGGAGGACGTCAAATGAAGTCAGAAGTCGTCACCTCAGAGATCTTGGTGGTTGAACTCTCGTCACACTGCACAATGGCAGTCAAGAGTAGCAAATAGTCATCGCTGGTGACAGCTTCGCGTTAATATGAGTGTAGAAACTAGAGATACTCTATCATAGCGAGAATAAGCTCAAGTGGTGACAACCGATAGAAAGAACACGCCAGTGGAGGACGTCAAATGGAGTCAGAAGTCGTCACCTCAGAGATCTTGGTGGTTGAACTCTCGTCACACTGCACAATGGCAGTCAAGAGTAGCAAATAGTCATCACTGGTGACAGCTCCCTATTTATGATGTAGAAACTACAGATACTCTATCATGGCGAGAATAAACTCAAGTGGTGACAACCGATAGAAAGAACACGCCAGTGGAGGACGTCAAATGGAGTCAGAAGTCGTCACCTCAGAGATCTTGGTGGTTGAACTCTCGTCACACTGCACAATGGCAGTCAAGAGTAGCAAATAGTCATCACTGGTGACAGATACCGTTAAGATGAGTGTAGAAACTAGAGATACTCTATCCTAGCGAGATTAAACTCAAGTGGTGACAACCGATAGAAAGAACACGCCATTGGAGGACATCAAATGAAGTCAGAAGTCGTCACCTCAGAGATCTTGGTGGTTGAACTCTCGTCACACTGCACAATGGCAGTCAAGAGTAGCAAATAGTCATCACTGGTGACAGTTTCGCCTATTTATGATGTAGAAACTACAGATACTCTATCATGGCGAGAATAAACTCAAGTGGTGACAACCGATAGAAAGAACACGCCAGTGGAGGACGTCAAATGGAGTCAGAAGTCGTCACCTCAGAGATCTTGGTGGTTGAACTCTCGTCACACTGCACAATGGCAGTCAAGAGTAGCAAATAGTCATCACTGGTGACAGCTACCGTTAAGATGAGTGTAGAAACTAGAGATACTCTATCATAGCGAGATTAAACTCAAGTGGTGACAACCGATAGAAAGAACACGCCATTGGAGGACATCAAATGAAGTCAGAAGTCGTCACCTCAGAGATCTTGGTGGTTGAACTCTCGTCACACTGCACAATGGCAGTCAAGAGTAGCAAATAGTCATCACTGGTGACAGTTTCGCCTATTTATGATGTAGAAACTACAGATACTCTATCATGGCGAGAATAAACTCAAGTGGTGACAACCGATAGAAAGAACACGCCAGTGGAGGACGTCAAATGGAGTCAGAAGTCGTCACCTCAGAGATCTTGGTGGTTGAACTCTCGTCACACTGCACAATGGCAGTCAAGAGTAGCAAATAGTCATCACTGGTGACAGCTACCGTTAAGATGAGTGTAGAAACTAGAGATACTCTATCATAGCGAGATTAAACTCAAGTGGTGACAACCGATAGAAAGAACACGCCATTGGAGGACATCAAATGAAGTCAGAAGTCGTCACCTCAGAGATCTTGGTGGTTGAACTCTCGTCACACTGCACAATGGCAGTCAAGAGTAGCAAATAGTCATCACTGGTGACAGTTTCGCTATTTATGAGTGTAGAAACTAGAGATACTCTATCATGGCGAGAATAAACTCAAGTGGTGACAACCGATAGAAAGAACACGCCAGTGGAGGACGTCAAATGGAGTCAGAAGTCGTCACCTCAGAGATCTTGGTGGTTGAACTCTCGTCACACTGCACAATGGCAGTCAAGAGTAGCAAATAGTCATCACTGGTGACAGCTACCGTTAATATGAGTGTAGAAACTAGAGATACTCTATCATAGCGAGAATAAATTCAAGTGGTGACAACCGATAGAAAGAACACGCCAGCGGAGGACGTCAAATGAAGTCAGAAGTCGTCACCTCAGAGATCTTGGTGGTTGAACTCTCGTCACACTGCACAATGGCAGTCAAGAGTAGCAAATAGTCATCACTGGTGACAGCTACCGTTAATATGAGTGTAGAAACTAGAGATACTCTATGCTAGCGAGAAAAACTTAAGAGGTGACAACCGATAGAAAGAACACGCCAGCGGAGGACGTCAAATGAAGTCAGAAGTCGTCACCTCAGAGATCTTGGTGGTTGAACTCTCGTCACACTGCACAATGGCAGTCAAGAGTAGCAAATAGTCATCGCTGGTGACAGCTACCGTTAATATGAGTGTAGAAACTAGAGATACTCTATCATAGCGAGAATAAGCTCAAGTGGTGACAACCGATAGAAAGAACACGCCAGCGGAGGACGTCAAATGGAGTCAGAAGTCGTCACCTCAGAGATCTTGGTGGTTGAACTCTCGTCACACTGCACAATGGCAGTCAAGAGTAGCAAATAGTCATCACTGGTGACAGCAACCGTTAATATGAGTGTAGAAACTAGAGATACTCTATGCTAGCGAGAATAAACTTAAGAGGTGACAACCGATAGAAAGAACACGCCAGCGGAGGACGTCAAATGAAGTCAGAAGTCGTCACCTCAGAGATCTTGGTGGTTGAACTCTCGTCACACTGCACAATGGCAGTCAAGAGTAGCAAATAGTCATCACTGGTGACAGCTACCGTTAATATGAGTGTAGAAACTAGAGATACTCTATCATAGCGAGAATAAGCTCAAGTGGTGACAACCGATAGAAAGAACACGCCAGCGGAGGACGTCAAATGGAGTCAGAAGTCGTCACCTCAGAGATCTTGGTGGTTGAACTCTCGTCACACTGCACAATGGCAGTCAAGAGTAGCAAATAGTCATCACTGGTGACAGCTACCGTTAATATGAGTGTAGAAACTAGAGATACTCTATGCTAGCGAGAAAAACTTAAGAGGTGACAACCGATAGAAAGAACACGCCAGCGGAGGACGTCAAATGAAGTCAGAAGTCGTCACCTCAGAGATCTGGGTGGTTGAACTCTCGTCACACTGCACAATGGCAGTCAAGAGTAGCAAATAGTCATCACTGGTGACAGCTACCGTTAATATGAGTGTAGAAACTAGAGATACTCTATCATAGCGAGAATAAGCTCAAGTGGTGACAACCGATAGAAAGAACACGCCAGCGGAGGACGTCAAATGAAGTCAGAAGTCGTCACCTCAGAGATCTTGGTGGTTGAACTCTCGTCACACTGCACAATGGCAGTCAAGAGTAGCAAATAGTCATCACTGGTGACAGCTACCGTTAATATGAGTGTAGAAACTAGAGATACTCTATCATAGCGAGAATAAGCTCAAGTGGTGACAACGGCTAGAAAGAACACGCCAGCGGAGGACGTCAAATGAAGTCAGAAGTCGTCACCTCAGAGATCTTGGTGGTTGAACTCTCGTCACACTGCACAATGGCAGTCAAGAGTAGCAAATAGTCATCGCTGGTGACAGCTACCGTTAATATGAGTGTAGAAACTAGAGATACTCTATCATAGCGAGAATAAGCTCAAGTGGTGACAACCGATAGAAAGAAAACGCCAGCGGAGGACGTCAAATGGAGTCAGAAGTCGTCACCTCAGAGATCTTGGTGGTTGAACTCTCGTCACACTGCACAATGGCAGTCAAGAGTAGCAAATAGTCATCACTGGTGACAGCTACCGTTAATATGAGTGTAGAAACTAGAGATACTCTATGCTAGCGAGAATAAGCTCAAGTGGTGACAACGGCTAGAAAGAACACGCCAGCGGAGGACGTCAAATGAAGTCAGAAGTCGTCACCTCAGAGATCTTGGTGGTTGAACTCTCGTCACACTGCACAATGGCAGTCAAGAGTAGCAAATAGTCATCGCTGGTGACAGCTACCGTTAATATGAGTGTAGAAACTAGAGATACTCTATCATAGCGAGAATAAGCTCAAGTGGTGACAACCGATAGAAAGAAAACGCCAGCGGAGGACGTCAAATGGAGTCAGAAGTCGTCACCTCAGAGATCTTGGTGGTTGAACTCTCGTCACACTGCACAATGGCAGTCAAGAGTAGCAAATAGTCATCACTGGTGACAGCTATCGTTAATATGAGTGTAGAAACTAGAGATACTCTATGCTAGCGAGAATAAACTTAAGAGGTGACAACGGCTAGAAAGAACACGCCAGCGGAGGACGTCAAATGAAGTCAGAAGTCGTCACCTCAGAGATCTTGGTGGTTGAACTCTCGTCACACTGCACAATGGCAGTCAAGAGTAGCAAATAGTCATCGCTGGTGACAGCTACCGTTAATATGAGTGTAGAAACTAGAGATACTCTATCATAGCGAGAATAAGCTCAAGTGGTGACAACCGATAGAAAGAACACGCCAGCGGAGGACGTCAAATGGAGTCAGAAGTCGTCACCTCAGAGATCTTGGTGGTTGAACTCTCGTCACACTGCACAATGGCAGTCAAGAGTAGCAAATAGTCATCACTGGTGACAGCAACCGTTAATATGAGTGTAGAAACTAGAGATACTCTATGCTAGCGAGAAAAACTTAAGAGGTGACAACCGATAGAAAGAACACGCCAGCGGAGGACGTCAAATGAAGTCAGAAGTCGTCACCTCAGAGGTCTGGGTGGTTGAACTCTCGTCACACTGCACAATGGCAGTCAAGAGTAGCAAATAGTCATCACTGGTGACAGCTACCGTTAATATGAGTGTAGAAACTAGAGATACTCTATCATAGCGAGAATAAGCTCAAGTGGTGACAACCGATAGAAAGAACACGCCAGCGGAGGACGTCAAATGGAGTCAGAAGTCGTCACCTCAGAGATCTTGGTGGTTGAACTCTCGTCACACTGCACAATGGCAGTCAAGAGTAGCAAATAGTCATCACTGGTGACAGCTACCGTTAATATGAGTGTAGAAACTAGAGATACTCTATGCTAGCGAGAAAAACTTAAGAGGTGACAACCGATAGAAAGAACACGCCAGCGGAGGACGTCAAATGAAGTCAGAAGTCGTCACCTCAGAGATCTGGGTGGTTGAACTCTCGTCACACTGCACAATGGCAGTCAAGAGTAGCAAATAGTCATCACTGGTGACAGCTACCGTTAATATGAGTGTAGAAACTAGAGATACTCTATCATAGCGAGAATAAGCTCAAGTGGTGACAACCGATAGAAAGAACACGCCAGCGGAGGACGTCAAATGAAGTCAGAAGTCGTCACCTCAGAGATCTTGGTGGTTGAACTCTCGTCACACTGCACAATGGCAGTCAAGAGTAGCAAATAGTCATCACTGATGACAGCTACCGTTAATATGAGTGTAGAAACTAGAGATACTCTATCATAGCGAGAATAAGCTCAAGTGGTGACAACGGCTAGAAAGAACACGCCAGCGGAGGACGTCAAATGAAGTCAGAAGTCGTCACCTCAGAGATCTTGGTGGTTGAACTCTCGTCACACTGCACAATGGCAGTCAAGAGTAGCAAATAGTCATCACTGGTGACAGCTACCGTTAATATGAGTGTAGAAACTAGAGATACTCTATCATAGCGAGAATAAGCTCAAGTGGTGACAACCGATAGAAAGAACACGCCAGCGGAGGACGTCAAATGGAGTCAGAAGTCGTCACCTCAGAGATCTTGGTGGTTGAACTCTCGTCACACTGCACAATGGCAGTCAAGAGTAGCAAATAGTCATCACTGGTGACAGCTACCGTTAATATGAGTGTAGAAACTAGAGATACTCTATGCTAGCGAGAAAAACTTAAAAACTTAAGCTTCTGAGTGCTCCGATTCCCCTGTATGGCTTGTTGATTTACAAGAACCAAAAATGCTCCTTCGTCGCATGTAAAATACATATGAGTACTCTCAGGCTGGTTGTACAAACACGGAAACTAGCCTGTAAAATGCAAATGAGTGGCGCTGAGGTTGTAAATTAAGGAAAACAAGTTGCAACGGCTTAACATATGAGCCTGTCCTACAACGAGGCTCATATTGGCGCATGTCATAATATAATTTGTCGATATTTGACCTTCACATAAATAGCACGTAAAGCTTTTCATTACAAAATTGTCCTTTACACATCTTGTCGCTAAGACATTATACTAAGCATACGCATTATACGGCATGCCACTCTACGCTCTGACTCAGAGCCAAGTGGGGAAGCATTACGTACAGTGTTTTTTTGCTCAAAAAAGTGCGCAATGACACACTTTTTTTCTGAAATTAGCAAAAAATTTTGGGCTTGTGCGCACGCGTGCGCACCTTTTTTAAGGACACGGAGAGAAAATTACTGAAAATTTGTTGCTCAAAGTGCTCAGAAAAATTGCTCCTGGCTCTCAATTTCACAAAAAGTCTCCAATTTTTCCTGGGGGCTCCGCCCCCAAACCCCCGTCCTTACTTGCCTACTACTGGTTTATCGCTAAGTTGAGACCTGACTTTCAGTAAACAGGCTAGCATTAACATACAAGCACCCATGGCCTAACGTTCATATGATTTAATCTGACTTGTATATGCAACTCGCACTGCATATTCAAGTTATGAAACATAAAACAGATTGCCAAATTTTAATTTTAGTTTGGCAGTTTTTGGAGAAGCTTGCAACACTTTAATAGGAGATTCTGTGACAGCTAGGTTTGTTATTATCCGTGTTTTCTCTACCCACCGATAGTTCAAAAAGCATTTAAAAATAGAGATGCTCTGGGCTGAGCCCTGAAAATTATATACAATCTGAAACCGGAACCTTGAATCATTTTAGGAGAACTGCGTAATTTTCGATGAAATTTCAAACTAGCGAGTATTTTTGTTTTTATAAAAAGCAGTGAGGATTCTTAGCTTGCAAACAACTTAAGAATTGCCAAAAGGTTTCTTTTTTCCAGTAAATGCACAGAATAAAAATTTACTTTTATATCAATAAAACTTGAAGATTATCATAAGTAGTCAAATGGTTGCTATATTTAAAGTCTTTTGCTTCTGTGCCCCAGACCCGTCGTTGTAAAGTTAGGAGAGTTTGCAAATTTTTATGCCCATTCAGTTCTGGCATCTTATAATCAACAGCTCTGAACATTGTAGAAAGGTCATGCAATTACTAAAAATTGAAAACCGGAATTTTATGCTAAATTTCAGCATTTTTCCTGCTATGCGCACTTTTTTTAGCAAATTGCGCAAAAAATTTTGGGGCAGTGCGCAGAAGAGCGCAAAAGTGTCCGAGCAAAAAAAAACACTGATTAGGTATGTGAGAGTAGTGTGTCATAGTGTTCCGAGAATACAGCAGGTGTACTATAGTGCTTCCGGAAATAGTAGGTGAAATGGTGTTTAGGGAAACATCAGCTTGCATGTACAGTTCAACCTGAGGTGTCGCAGTCCACTTCGTTCAGTCCATTTCTTTCAGGCCACAATGTTAACATATTATTTCTGTTCATTCGTTTTTCTTTAATATGATGATCTGATGATCTTTAACGAGGCTGCATTGTGACGCCAATATGAGCCTCGTTGTAGGACAGGCTCATATGTTAAGCCGTTGCAACTTGTTTTCCTTAATTTACAACCTCAACGCCACTCATTTGCATTTTACAGGCTAGTTTCCGTGTTTGTACAACCTGCCTGAGAGTACTCATATGTATTTCACATGCGACGAAGGAGCATTTTTGGTTCTTGTATTCCATTCTTTTACATATGTATGCGCAAAAAAGAACCAACATAATATATCTCCGAACACCATGCGCAAGCAGCCACTATTTTGACCACTTTTGGAAAATTTCATATTTGACCCAAAATCGCCAAGTCCCCACCCCACCCCACCACAGCACTCTACAGCCACTTTGAGCATACAATTCTATGACAAAAGTTGCTCAGCTCGCGTAGGGCTTTCATTTGATACCAAATTTGACCACTTTTGAAAAATATTAGTTTTGACCCAAAATCGCCGAAGTCCCCACCCCACCCCACCACAACACTCTACAGCCACTTTGAGCATGCAGTTCTATGACAAAAGTTGCTCAGCTAGCTTAGGGCTTTCATTTGGTACCAAATTTGACCACTTTTGAAAAATTTTAGTTTTGACCACATGACCTCCCGCCTACCTGACCCTCCAGATGGCAAAGTGGAACCAGCACAGCAAGATGGGTGGGTCCGACGGCAAAAGAGATGCCAGGAATGAGCTGGGCGCACCAGAAAACCCCTATAGCCAATGTTTTGAGAGGCTATGTACAGTTCTATATGGTGTTCCCGGAAGTCGGTACCGACCGGACCCTCCAGACGGCAAAGTGGAACCAGCACAGCAAGATGGGTGGGTCAGACGGCAAAACGGACACCGGGAATGAGCTGGGCGCACCAGAAAACCCCAATAGACAAAGTTTGGAGAGGCTAAGTAAAGCCTTCTATGGACCTCCGGGAAGCGGTTACCGACTTGACCCCTCAGACGGTCAAGTGGAACCAGTCCAGCAACTTGGGTTACTCAGCCAGCAAAACTGCTAGCGGGAATCGATTCTCCGTCCCAAAAACCCTTTGTAGGCAAAATTTGAGCCGCCCATGTAGCAAAATAAGCGAAAAAATTAAGTTCAAAGTTCGACCCAAAATTCACCAACTTTGGCCTGCCAGTACCGAAAAATTACGCACAGAGACGGAAAATCATATAGCATTTGAACGACCCCGATATGTGTACTGTTTAACCATATAGTCAGTATTGCCCCATATATAGCCCAGTCTGACTTATTAAGGCGCCTTTGAAGCATACTTTTTGGCCATTTTAGCGTTTTGGCCGACTTTGGCCCCCAGCCAAAAATAAATTCCGGCTCCGCGAGGCATAAAAACTAGCTTATTTTCTTATTTTCGATTTGTACAACAAGAATATATATGGGCGCCTACTGGGCAGTTTTGAAAAAATAGGAAAAAATATAGGAATTTTTCGCGAAAAAATAGGAAAATATAGGAATATTTCTAGCAAAAAATAGGAAAATGTAGGAATTTTTCTACCCAATATGACGTCAATTTTGGTCAAATTTCGCACAATTTACCTAGATAGTGTTAGTAACAACCTGGATTTATTCTACAGAACTTTTCTTGGAGGGGGGATTTTCGAAGTTTCTAAAAACATGTTAAAAATTGTACTGTTTTATTGCATCAGTAGATAATGTTTGATTTTAGTTGATAGGAAGATTTTAAGAAAAATCTCCGGCGGTGGAAAATGATTGAAAACTTAGACATCTGAGTGATTTTGCGGGCAAACTTTGATATAAAAATGAGTGTTTAGCGGGAGACGCTTTCTTGCCGATCTCCGATTTTGCTCATTTTCACAGTTTGTATATAGTTCACATGAGTCCTTAAAACTAGACAAAAGCTTTATTGCTCCTCTCGTTCTATGGAGCCCTTGAAAGGTGACTTTGACATGTGTTAAACATAGGAAATTGAAAATGTTAGTTTAAAAATTTTCTGGCGGAAAAAATTTTCGCTGTATGGAAGACACGGCGCTAGAACTTTCGACACATGTTGAGAACATGCAGAGGTCGCATGCACTACTAATGTAGGAGTTTTATATGTTTCTACGTGTATAGCTGGAAAGTTCATGAATTAGCACGAGAGTGTATTTTTTGTTTCTTTAATTTCGGTCGGACTTCTATTTTGTGTTAACTTCTTCCCAGAAAATAAATCCCGGAAAAGGAAAATAAAAAGTTGGTACGTAACCTAATTTTACATACTAATGGAGTGACATAAAATGCAAATAACTCTTCCAGCGTAAATCTGTAGAGTGTAGGATTTGTGGAGGCTTTTGAAAGTAAGAAATGGAAAATAAATGCCTTTGCAACAATGAAACCAGGATTTGGAAAACATTTTGGTCTCTCCTGCACCTGGGTTTTCTCTAGGCGAAAAAAGTTTGGGGGGGAGTGGGGGGGATCCCCCCCCACTAGTGGGGGGGGGGGGAGACCGAAAGTGGGGGAGGGGGATTCAAAGTGACCTGAAAATGTCAAAAATGCAGTAAAAATAGCCTGTTCTCTACATATGCTGCTATAACTATGCTGAAAAGTGCTCAAAAATTGAGTTTGAGTACAAAAATAGACCATTTGTGACCAAAAAATTCCGGCGAAGCCGGAAAATTTTTGAAAATTTTGACCAAAATTCCTAAAAATTTGG